>JANHFO010005061.1:89851-100218 GCA_032468095.1 Pareas carinatus
ATCCTATCCTATCCTATCCTATCCTATCCTATCCTATCCTATCCTATCCTATCCTATCCTATCCTATCCTATCCTATGCTACCCTACCCTACCCTACTCTGCTTTACTCTACTCTACTCTATTCTAATATCTGCTGCTCAATATCACTCTTTCAGGCTGATTTGTAGCAGGATCTGGTTGGCATAAAAATGATAATGGAGAAACTCTAAATCAGTGGTTCCCAAACTTTTTCAGTCCACTGCCCCCTTGGTGCTACAAACCAATCCTCAGTGCCCCTCACCCTTATAAGCATTATTATTTGGAATAGCACAGTGGTTGCCAACCTTTTTGACCTCGAACACCACCAAATTTACAATTTGAAATCCCAAGGCCCATCAATATGATTTTTTTTAAAAGGTACATACATTTGTAAAATAATGGTCAGAGAACTTTCATTTTATTAATATAAAAGGCACCTAATGTGTTTCCCCGAAAATAAGCCACTGTCTTATATTAATTTTTGCTTGCAAAGGAGCGCTAGGTCTTATTTTCAGGGAGTGCCCTACTTTGGGGAAGACATGGTAGATCCCCCACCCCCAAATAACACCTCACCTGGGTGGCTCCTTACCTGATTGAGCGGGGTGCAGAGAAATGGGGTGGGCTGAAAACTGCAGCACTCCGAATTTGTGAGGTTGCAGCCAGCTGGGAGGCTCCAAATTCGCAAGTTTGTAGTCAGCTGAGAAGCGCTTTGGAAGTGCTTCGGGTAGCCGGCGCCTCCCGGCTGGCTACAAGCACGCAAATTCAGTTTCATCCCACCACATTTTTCTGCACCCTGCTCAATCAGGTAAGGAGCCGCCCGGGGGGGGGAGGTCTTATTATGGGTGGGGTTGAGCGATCTACCGTGTTTCCCGGAAAATAAGGCATCCGTCGAAAATAATATTTTTGGGGAGGTCTTATTTTCGGAGGATGTCTTATTTTTGGGGAAACACGGTATTTAATATAACAAAATTAAAAAAGCTTATTTAATTATAACAAAAATTATAACAACAGAGATTGAGAGAGAGAGAAAGAGAGAATGAAAGAATGAGAGAAAGAGATAGAGAATGAGAGACAGACAGAGAGTGAGAGAAAGAGAGAGAAATGAGAGGCAAAGACAGACAGAAAGAGACAGAATGACACAGAGAGAGAAAGAGAGAGAGAGAGAGAGAATGAGAGAGAGAAAATGAGAGAGGAAGAGAGAGACAGACAGACACACACAGACATACCGCTCTGGCACTCCACTTACTTCTCCTCACTTGCTTGCCGGCTCGACTGAGCTCTGGGCACCCCTGCTGCGCGGGCTGATCTCCGGGCCTCCAGGCACCCCGCGGGCTGATCTGCGGCCACCAGATGCTCCGCTGGCTGATATCCGGGTCTCCATGTGCCCCATGGGCCGATCTCTGGGCACCCCGCGGGAACTCAGAGATCGATCCGCAGGGCATCTGGAGGCCTGAAGATTTGCCTACGGACTAAATTATGGACCTCCAGGCACCCCGTGGGGGGGCGGTAGATCGATCCATGGGGTGCCTGGAGGCATGGAGATCGACCTGTGGGCTGAATTATAAGCCTTCAGGTGCCCCGTGGATAAATCCCTGGGCACCCATGGGGTGCCCAGAGGTCCATAATTCGGCCTGCGGATGCCCAGAGATCGATCCGCAGGGTGAGCTCTGGGCTCTCCTGCGGGGTGGGGTGAGCTTTGGGTGTTTTTGCAGGGCAAGGCAGGCCGAGCTTCGGGCGCATAGATCAAATTTTGGACACCCCCTTGGCCCTCTATTGCCCCCTTGCCGCCCCCTGACCTCCTACCTCCCCAAGCCATCCCACTGCTCTCCAGAGGGCAGTGCCACCACCTTTGGGAACCACTGCTCTAAATGATTGGACCTGGAAAGAATTCTAGAAATGGAGAAGCACATCAAAAAAATGGTTGTTTTTACTGATGTTGGGACCATTGGAAGGGGATACACCAAGCTATGACTTCAAAGCAAAGTAGAAGGTTGTTCCAGAATAGATTTTCCTTCAGTTATGGTAGCACAGGCTATGAAAGTCTTTAGAGATAAATGCTGAAAACTTCACATTTGAGTGTAGAACTAATTCATTTTAAAATGTCTTAAGCAGCTGCCTTCTATAGTAATAATTTCTGGACCATCTTATCGTGCATATTTACACATTATATATTGAATGTATATGCTGGAGAAACAAGTATGCCATATTCTTGGAGATGATTCCTTCCACTGAGTATATATTATTTTTAAAAATGGACTAGTTTCATGTATTAAAATTCTTTGCAGGCTCAAAATCTTCAATTTGGTGATTCCTCATCTTTAGTGTAACAGTAATATTAATTCATAGTTTCCTATAATGATTCTGGTTAATAGGCACAGTCTTAATATCTTTGATAAGCCTGGTAAACCTGATTCTGAGTCAGAGTAGATAGACTTGTGATTGAAACTGTTATAGGCTCTAAACTTCAGGCAATTGTGGGGGTGGAAGGAAATGTAATGAACTCATTACATTTTATCTCTTACATTCTCTGCAAGCAGACTGCAGTTCCTGCACCTGTTTGATTGGAATGGATGAAACATTATTTATTTCCTTTTAAAAAAAACTACTTATGTTCTTCCTTCTGAAGTGTCTTAGCTAAAACTTTGGGGAAATATTTCCAAAATACCATTAATTTTAAGATAGTTTTCACATCTAAACTAGAATTTCTTTTCTTAAATTATAATAATATAAAATATAATAATAGTAACAACAATAGCAGCAGCAGCAACATCTGACGGAGCACTATTTGAACAGCATCAGCATTGACAAAGCCATCATCAATCATTGCAAAAGGAAACTTTCTTTGGAACATTTTACATCATGTGATGAAACTTTTAACGTATCAAACAACAAGATCTGCCCATCACAGCTCCCATCACAAAGGACTCGATAGGTAGACAAAATCCAGTCTAAACATCTGACTGACTGTGCAACAAACCATAATAACAGCAACAATAATTTATAATTATTTATATCGATAATTTGAAGCTTTATGGAAAATCAGCCATCGAATTCCAGTCATTGACAAACACTGAATTTTTAGCATGGATATGGAAATGGGATTGGATCTAGAGAAATGTGCTACAATAGTAATAAAGTAAGGTAAAATGACAAGCCGTAATGGAATTGAAATGCCCAAAGGTCAAATCTTCAGGAGCCATTGAAATTAAGCCTTTAAGTATCCGGGTATTTTACAGTTGAATAACATCAAGTATGGACCGGTTAAAATGGAATTAGTAAAGAATGTATCCAAAGAGTGAGACGATTGGGTTTTTTAAATTATTATTAAATTTTTATTGTTTTTTATTATCAACATTAAGACACAAAAAAAATGAAATAAAGAATTGGGAGAAAGGAAAGAAAGTAAGGAAGGGAACATTAGAGGTACAGGAAGAAAAAGGAAAGGAAAGGAAAGTGGGGAGGAAAAGACGTTGAACTTTTTGACACAGTACAGAATAACATGAAGAGTAAGAAGATTGCTAAAGATAAAATTGAATGGTAGAAACACCATCAAAGTCAACAATACCTGGGCCATAACTTGTGATACGATTATTGATCAGACACTAGCTGAACTGGATAGTTTGAACAAAAAAAAACAAGAAAAAATCTTATGACTAATCAATATAGATTAAATCCTTGCAGTGATATTGACAGATGATACCTGCCCCTCAGAAATGGAAGCAGAGGTTTTTTTCAGGTCAACAAACTGTCAAAGCAGAAAAGTGTGCATCCGTTGATTATGTAAAAGACAGCAAATATCAGGAGGAAAGGGATCAAAGATAAAACCTGAGCTTCCCACCAATGGATACCTCTCACCGATCCACACACTTCCACAGAGTGGGCCTCCTTAGGGTGCCGCCGGTCAGACAATGTCGACTGGCGACCCCCAGGGGGAGAGACTTCTCTGTGGCAGCGCCTACCCTCTGGAATGATCTCCCTCCTGCAATTCATACTATTTCTGACCTTCCGACCTTCCGCCGTGCTCTGAAGACCCACCTATTCCATCTGGTGGGTATGACCTAGCTGTGCCCTTGACCTCATGTTCTCATTTTTGGGGTTTTAGATGGGGTTTTAAAAATATTTTTAGAAAATTTTACCATCTTTTTTGGCCTGATTTAATCTTTTTAATTATGCTTTTATTGTCTGTATTATAAATGTATTTTATTTTGCCTGTTAGACGCCCTGAGTCCTCCGGGAGATGGGCGGGGTATAAATAAAAATCTTATTCTTATTCTTCTTATTCTTAAAACTGAAACATTAAAAAAAACAAGAAGGTTTAATTTTGGCTGTACAATATCAAGCTCTTGTAATGCAATAAAAGACCAAAACTGAAATATCGTCAAATGATTCAAAGTACAGATTATAAGTAGAAGAAACAGTAAATCATATACTCAACACATGCAAAAGGATTCCACAAACTGATTATAAAAATTGACATGACACAATTAGCAAAAGGATTCACTGAAACGTCTGTAAAATTATTTGACACTAGCAGTTAAAAATTAAAGGGTGGACACAGAGTTGGAAATTTAGTAAAAAAAATGAGCAGGTTAAAATAGAGTGGAATTTTTTAAAAACAAACTGATAAAATCTTGGCTCATAACACACCATATTAACAGTAATTATTTCAAAAGAAGGAGTGTAGATAATGGATGTGGCAATATCAGGAGATTAGAACAGAAGACAAAATGGACAGCAAATTTTGCTTCCTAAACACTTTTGTGTATTTCTTATAGACGGTTGGCTGCTAATCACAAAAATAACTTGTAATTTAATCCAATTTCTTTTTATATATATTTTAAAAACACACACACTCTATATGCATATTGTTGTTACATTTGTGAATGGACAGATGTGCATTCAGAGTCACATTTATTTATATTCTTATCTTGTAGTCCTTTTTGGAGATCAGAATCCCGTAAGTTCCGTCCTGGGTCCTTGGAGAGGGGCGGCATACAAGTTAAATTAAATAAATAAATAAGTCTAAAGGGTCAGCCACAGAGCAGTCAAAGGACAGACCAAATATCAGAAGATTCCTAGGAGTATTTATAGAAAACTTTTCCTTGCAACTTGGTACTTTTCTATTCTTCCATATTTTTGTGATTTTGAAGCTTGTGCCTCGTAATCGGGATTCATTTCTTCCCCAGTGCCAGTGCTCACCTCATCTCAATTGTCTAAAAAAGAGCCACCAAAGGATTGTATAGTTTAATTTCAGTAACTGATTTAGGACTGGGACACAAGAATTGTTTACCATTTCATCAATGTTCTCATGGTACAGTCAACTACTGTGATAAGATTCATATGCTAGAATGAATCTCTATTTTAAAAAATGTAATTTAGTTATTGAGTGACTCGGTTACCTTCTTCCTAGAGCTTTGTTGGTAGTTGTGCCAATCATATAGTTTGACTTCACTCTTGTCTCCCAAATATCTCAGACAGATTTTATTTTCACTATAGCTAAATTCTTATTGGAATACTTTGAAACTATATTAAAAAAATATTAACACATATTATTCATGTTTAAAATTTTGAGGGAAGATTCCAATACAATCTACTGTTTGCCCCTATATTCGAATAACAGCTACCACAACTTATTGGTGATAGTTGATTTAGCACTGATATCAAGACTCAGAAGAAGGTAAGAAAGATTGCAAGGAAGTTTGTGCATCACTTTGTGGATGCTGTATGCTATGTATATGGAGTATTTTTCAACACTTTCATCCATGTCCCTTTTCATTGTTTCTAAGAGCAATAGTATTTGAAAGATATCAGATGATGGTTTGAATATTCATAGATATGCCTTAAGTGTACATAAATTTCTTAAAGCTTGAACTCGCCGGTGCTTCTCCTTATAGTAGTAACATAAGATGTATATATGGTAGGTAAATCTGGCTAATTCTGGAGCATTTGCTGCCTTTCAACCTTATACTTTGGCTACCTTAAAACTCACTGAAGTTAGGAAAAAGAGGGAACAAGAGGGTATCCATATTTGAAGTCTGAAATCAAGTAGTAAAACTTGATAAGCCTGTTTTTCTTTCTTTAATAAAATGTTGTTAGGCATATATGTATAAAAAGCTATTGATCTCAGCAGTATGGGAAAAATTAGGAAGTAGGAGTAAGTTATATATGATTGATTATAGTATAAGGAAATTAAGAATAGATCTTTGAATTGTGGAAGATATGCAAATGTGTGATAAATATATCGTATTTTTTGGACTATTAGATGCACTTTCCCCCCCCAAAAAAAGGGGGGGGAAGTGTATGCGTCTAATAAAGTGAATACTCACCCCGCTGCTTGGACTGGAGAGTTCCCGGCACCCCACGGGGGGGGATCGCTCCGCGGGACGCTGGGAATGCCCCAACCCACGCAGCGATGCGATCCCTTGGCCCTGGAGCTTCCGGCGGAGTGATTTCCATGTGCACGGAATCGCTCCGCCGAAATCTCCGGAGCGGGGGAGTCACCCCACTGCTTGGACTGGAGCGCTCCCGGCACCCCATGGTGGGGGGAATTGCTCCGCGGGACGCCGGGAATGCCCCACGTCTTATGATCCGGAGCGTCTTATAGGCCGAAAAATACGGTAAGTTGAAATGTAATACTAAAAGATAAAGATAAAGAGAATGTATTTAACAAAGAAAAGTAGGGTATTTGGACAAAATTAAGCATAAAAATAAAAACTAAAATGAAAAAACTCTTGAGTGGCAAAATAAGAATGAGAAAGTAGGAAAAGAAGAAAAAAGAGGAGAAGAAAGAAAAAAAAGAAGACCAAGAGGAAGAAACACAGAGAAAGGCAAGGTGAAGAAGAAAAGAAACTAAGATGTCAAAAAACAATAGTTTACATTTGTTTGTATAAATTTACCTTGTCATGTGTGTAAAATTAATTTTGTAAAATAAACATTCCCTTGATTGGAAAAAAAAACCTCACTGAAGTTGAATGAGGGATGGACTATATTTTTTTGCTCCAGTGGAAAGTGCAACGAAAAGCATTCTTTTGAAATCCATGCAGACCTCATACAGTTGTTCAGCTCTCAACTGTTACAGCTTCCATTCAGCTTCATAAAAAAACTCAGTAGAATTATTTCTTGGTTGGGTTAGTATAATTCAGCATGTTTTGAATGTGAATAAGGCTGCAATTCTAAAGGCCATCTAAGTGACAAAGTCTGATGCTTTAAGCAGAATCAAGACAGCAAACACTAAGCTGTAATCCTGTTAGGTTAATGTTTCAAAGAAAGCTGCAAAGGTTAAAACTGAGCTTCTGTTGGTACACTGGAAACAAAGCAATGTGACTGCAATTCAGTGCATACAGAGGTTAGCAAGACTAACCTACAAATGCAATGTTGAAAAATTAATAACAGCAAAGTAAAAGAGACAAATCCAAAGTTTAATGTTCAGCCAAAACAATTAAAAGGATTTCAAATGCCCCTGAACGCAAAAGAACGAAGGATTTTCCGTAATATCTACTAAGTTTTATAACTATATTACTGATAATAAAATTAGTAGAAGCTTTGCCAGCAGTAATACTAGTATTCTAGTCATGGTATCTGTCTAAATATTCTGTTATTAATTTCCAAATGTGTTATTTGTCCTGCTTTTCAATTATTTTCATTAATCTAAATAAACATTCTTTTTTCTATTCAGGTTCTGCTCATGTGTTCCAGTTTTATTCAGATATGCCATTGGAATGATTTAGAACATCATGTGTAACTTATGGATCAAGAATTTTGCTGAATTTTAATAACTAATATCCTCAGATAGGAATGTCTGAAAGTTATCATTCTACAATCATGTAAAGGTCACAGGTTGTTTCCACGTGATCTATATCTTAACCTGTTTCCTGTTTCTGATTAGTTTTCCACATAGAAGTTATACTCAGTAATTAAAATATTCCATCTGTCTTGATCTGTTTTAGAACTGAATATTCCATAAACCAATTAATCTTTGGTTTTTAGCAATCACATGCTAACATATGTTAAATATATTTGGGTTAGATGAAATCAACAACTGATTTCAGTTATCTAGTTCCCTAAAGATAAAGTTAAACTGAATTGAAGTCCAGATGACTTCACGTACATCATTTTCTTGGTAACAAATAATTCACATTTATTTTTCGCTCACTAGTTTATCTTGTAACCTTGATATTTCTAGGTATCTTGGCCAAAATAGTAACCAGGCCTGCACTTTTTAGTCCTTTGGCGACATCAGCCAAGGTGACTCAGCCTCATAAATGACAAAGGGCCATAGTAATTGCTAAAACTCTTGCAAAGCATGCACTGCATACAATATAAGGCATAGTTTGCTTAACTGTGATTCCCAACAATTAAACTGGTTCACAAAATTCTCTGTAACACATACTAGCTGATCATATTTTAGCCTAGAAGTGTATATGAATCCAAACTTTGCGTCAATTTGAATATCCCCTTATATCTGCTAAAGTCTGTACTAATGATTATGAATTTATATCACTCTGAAGTTTACACAATAATTTAGATCTGGCCAGCTCTGAAATTTCTCATCTGCTTTATTAATAGAAACCACAGTTTAAAGATATTATATTATAAAGATAGAGCAGTGTATTTGAGGGGTGTAATTAAGTAAAATTTAGTTTAATTATCACTTATACTCTATTCCACTTGAACTCTCAGCTCTTTGGCTGTAGTCTTGATTAGTCCACTGACCTCTAGATTCCCACTTTTTTAAAAAAATTAAAAGTATGTTTTACCAGTGAATTTATAGCTTATGTGACTAGTTAGAGCAGATGCAGTCATAGGTAAAACACACACACAAGCATGAGACCAGATGGCTCTTGTTCATTAACTTAGCAAAGTAAGAGGTCTAGAGATGAGAATTTCTGAGAAACTAATAAGCTGCTTTCAAAAGGAAAAATAGGATCAGAGTCAAAGGTTGTTACGAGTGTAAAGATGATCAGGGCTGTCTGATGTTTGGCAGAAGGACAGAGGGATACTAGAAGCAGTCAACAAGATATCTAAAATCAAACAGTCTGACTTCAAAGCTGATTACATCAAGTGGTGGCAAATGGATGCCAAGATAAGTCGGCGTTTCCCTTACTTGTTCAGATTGACATGCTGGGGAAGAAAAAAGGGCATCACTATAGATAAAGGCCTTGCACTGTTTTCTTGATTTTGACTAGACATAACAAAAGTCAAAGCAGCAGCAAACTGTGATTAGGCTGAACAAAATATCTCACTCTTTCTTCAAAGTACTAGAAAAATAATGCTTTAATATTGCACTTTGTGCAGTATTACAGACACAAGCAAATTGCAAGAAGATCCATGCAATATACATTGTGATGCAAACACTTCCTTCACACACTTGCATTTAACACTTCAATGCAATTATGAAAGGGAAGAGCTTACCTCCTGACATCACAACATCTATTTCATCATTTTGATGACAAGAAACATACTTTCAGGTTGATGAATGTTGCCTTTAGGACATTTTGCTGCATAGGTACGGATCTAGTTTATACAATATTCTAAACTATAATATGAATTGTTCAGTGATTGATTAACATAGTGTGAATTCAGCCTTAGGTCTCATAAATTGCCATAAACTTTGTGGCTTATCATAATGTGGGATTCTGAACAATATGCAATAAATCAGGATTATGAAAATTAGTTAATATGCTATATAGTACTCTGCACTGACCACTATTTCTTCTTATATCATCTCCTACTCCAGATCTGCCAAGTATCTGAAGATTATTTCTCTTGGTTTTCAGATGTGCCTCTTTTTGCTTCGCCCAATAGGACATTTTAGCTGGTGAATCCTATCTTCAAACTCTTTTGTCTAGGGCATCTGCAACACCACATGGCTTCTTCTTTAGAAAGTCGTGAAGTTTATGATTGTAGATTAAATTCATCTAGGAAGAAAAGTATTGTTCAACTTAGCAGAGTGGTGTAGTTGAATAATAAAAATTACAGAGTAACAGAGCTGGATGGGACCTTGGATCTCTTCTAGTCCAGAGGTATCCAACCTTGGTCCCTTTAAGGCTTGTGGACCTCAACTCAGCTTCAGTCATCCCGCCCGAATCTACCCAGTCAGAGTCCAAGCCTCTCCGGATCTGATCGATTTTGTCATGTGGTTTACATCCAAAATCCTCAGCACGACCCTGCAAAGGATCCTCCCATGCTCCCAATTGAAGTAGGGTGTGGGTCACTCTAAACAGGGTGGCTGGGTGGCTATCTGCTGATGCGATCAGAGCAGAAAAGTGGTTACGCTTTGCCGCTCTAATCGCCCCCAGGAAGGCCTAACCAGGGTTCGATCCGATTCGGAGCGGCTGGCCCTCCAACCA
>JANHFO010005061.1:108174-118594 GCA_032468095.1 Pareas carinatus
GTGTTAGATGGGTGAAGCGAGGAACGAAGCTGAGGCACGACTGAGTTGAATACTTTATTAAGGTATGGTGGTCGGATCAGAAGTGGCACAGCACAGGCTGGCTGCTCCTTATATGGCTGGTCGGGGTGGCAAGCTGCCAATCGGGGGGCTGGCATTTCCCGCGCTGGGCAAAGCCCTCCCCCCCCGGACACAACACCCTCCTACCCTTGCACCCTCATGTACCCTCCCCAACCCACACCTCTTGCGCAACCCCTCACACCTTGCACACCTCCCTGCACTGCACCTCTCATGCACCGTCCCCAACCTTGCCCTGTTCCCCCTCATTCCCTCTCCTATCTGGTATCAACCACTTGTGAGCCTAGGACTTGCAACTTCCTGCAGGTTTCTCCATTAACCTTGGTTGTTTGAAGCCCACAGGAAGTTGCCTCAGCTGCCCATAATGGGAATCAGTTAATGTCAGCATCAGGGACAGTAAGGATTGCCATTACTAAGCGATGCAGTTGTGCTTTGCAGCCACATCACTTACTGAAGAAAATTTCAGTCATAATTGCTGTCATAAGTCAAAGACCACCAGTATTGTTTTTTGTGTATGTCACTTAGAGGCACATTGTTTATGTTTGGTGGCCCTTTAAATCCATCAAATAAACAAACAAATAATAGGTACAATTCTCATATGGGAGATTGTAATATCTGATGAGTAATGCAGCAATAATGGAGAATGCATGATTTTGAAAAAAAAATAGTAAAAAAAGAGTCCTAGAAGTGGGGAATGATTCTATTAGAATAAAATGGGAACATTTAGCCCTATCTACCAAAATATTTTAAGTTCCAAACCCTCTGCTTAAAATTGATTTGACTTATTTGAAGCTTGGAATGCAGTAAGGAAAGCTGGTTTTGAAAATCCAGAATATATCAGATCTTGGTCAATTTATCTTTACAGAATGGATTCAAATCAGTAAGCTGAAAATAAGAAGGCATCCAAAGGTGCATGAGCATCCAAAGAGGTGCAACACAATTCGAATTATGTTAGGGCATTAGAAGTCAAATTAAGGATGTATTCTATTGTTTTCAGTAATTTAGATGGAATCCAGACCTGAGACCTTGGAGATACACAACTGAATTCCATATAGCAACGTACTGAGAATAGTGCACAAAAAACAATTAGAAGAATTCTACCTCAGATTAAACAGTCACAAATTTTATGTTTGTGTGCATGATATTGCCTACCTCTGACATGATTGGATATGTTTTTTGAGGACAGATTATAGTTCATTCTAGTGGGAAAGACAATCATCTACATGACTTCTCAGTTGATGAGGATCTTCAAAGCTTGCCTATTCGCTCTTCTTGTAGTTCTTCAGTTTTAAAACCAGACTTGTACTGAAAAGCTCTTAAAATGGAAGTTTGTTTTCAGACAGTTCTCATTCCTCTTGATTAGAGTATTTTAGTATACTCTACAGGGGGTTATCCTTAAAGGCCCTTTAGAAACTATTAGTCCAAAATGCAGCTATGAACTGGAAGTGGTCTATACTAGTGGTCACCAACCTTTTTGAACTCAGGGACCACCAAATTCATAATTTAAAATCCTGAGGGCCACCAATATGAATTTTTTTAAAGGTGCATACATTTGTAAAATAATGATCAAAGAACTTCCATTTTATTAATATAAAAGGCATCTATTTAATAGAACAAAATTTAAAAAGTTTATTTAATTAAAACAAAATCATAAATGCTTATTTAATCATAGCAAATATTTAAAGGTTGTTTAATTATAGCAAAATTATTAAAGTTAGTTTAATTATTACAAAGTAATTGAAGCTAATTTAAGTATTACACATGGGAATGAGAATGCGAAAGAGAGAATGAGAGAGGAAGAATGAGAGAGGGAGAAAGTGAATGAGAGAAGGAAAGGGATGGAGAGGGGGAGGGAGGAAGAGAGAGAATGAGAGACAGACTCTCTCTCTCACACACACAAAGAATGAGTGTGTGTGTGTGTGTGTGAGAGAGAGAGAGAGAGAGATAGACAGAATTAGAGAGAGACAGAAACAGAGACAGAGACAGAGAGAGACAGAGACAGAGAGAGAGACAGAGACAGAGAGAGAGGGAGAGAGAGAGAGACAGAGGACACACACACACACACAGAATGCTCTGGTGCTCCCCGCCCCGTCGCCACCTGGACTCCTCTCTCACCCACTTCATGCACCTTTCTCTTGCTGCAAGCGTGCAGAGCTCCAGCTTGGGCAGGATGGGAGAAGCCAACCAGCGGTGTGCAGAGCTCTGGCTTGGGCAAGGGGAGGGGATTAGGGTTAGACACACACACACAATGAGGATGAGAGAGAGGCCTCCCTGTGGGTAGCACAGCGTGGGTAGCACGCTGCATTGCTGCTTCCCCCCCGCTCAGAGGCAAGGGCTGGGTACTGCCCAGAAGGCACAGGGGCACAAGCCTCCCTGTGTGCAGCACAAAAGGCACACTGCTTTGCTGCTTTCCCCCCATCAGAGGCAAGAGCCAGGTGCTGCCCAGAAGGTGTGGGGGCAGTGCATAAGGAGCATAAGGCGCAGCATGAAAGGCATGCTGCTTTGCCAAACTAATGGCAGCGAGGGCAACACGATGGGTAGAGGACAGCGCTCCAAAGCCAGCCTTTGTGCTGCGCCTTATGCTCCTTAGACGCAGGGAGGCTTGTACCCCTTCACCTTCTGGCCAGCGCCCCCTGCCTCTTAGCACCCCCCTGCCACCCCCTTGCCTCTTACCACTAAGCCATCCCACCGCTCCCAGGGGGTGGTACTGTCCACTTTGGGAACCACTGGTTTAAACTGTAATATTCTTATGAAGTACATGGTTGTAATTTCTCATATTTTCAACCTTGTTATTGAGTTGATATCTTGACTTATGTTTCTTGAAAGACATTTTTGCATGTTGTTGAGAAAGAAGCTTAAATTTGTCCTTTCTCCCATGAGAAATCGACTCTTTCTGAGATCACCCATTTCAATTACAGATAATTTTTTTCCTCAAAAAATAACATTAATATCTTAGTTCAGCTTATGTTCAAAAATAGTTCTTAAACAAATGTAGTCCTGCACAATATTTTCAATTGCTTAAAACTAATGAATGACAATGTATTCAGCTAAAATATCTTCTGAGTCATGTCTAAAATTATTATTCTTGGGGAAAGCTTTCACTGATTAAAAACCTATCTTTTTATTTTGCTTTTTTGAACATAGATATACTAGCAATTTATAAGAAAAGTAGAATAAAGTTGAAATATCCTTTCTTTTTCAACAATCAATGGATGTGTTGAAGAAAATAAAATATGTACCTTTTGATCTGAAGATGAATTTCATTTAACAAAAGATTCTCTTTCAAGATTTTCTGGATTCCTCAGAGGATATTTCATAAGGGATGAATTTTATCCTCAGTATATTGGAAGTGTAAAATGATGAAAGGTACATTGATTTACATGTTTGGGAACTCCCCTATGGTGTTTCCAGTTTACTCAATATTCATAAATATGTTAATATGATGTTGTGAAGCTAAGTAAGTGTGTGACAGTTATTTTTCATACTATAACAATGAACATGTACAGATTGCTCCAACTTCACAGAAGACATTTCTTCCCTTGACATCAAAACATTTGAGCAAATGGACAAGAGGATTGTTGACTTAGATCAATATTTTTCAAACTTAGCATCTTTTAAGATGTGTGGACTTTAACTGCCAGAATTCCCCAGCTAGTATTTGGAACTCACTGAAATTCTTGTGTTATACCTCCTTTCTAATAAGGAAAAACATGGAGCATAGCTTTAAAAAATGCTAACACTGACGTATATACTCTCTCACCAAATGTTATATTTTGAATTGGTGAAGTAGATCTATGCTCCGTGTATGAATCACTATGTATTGATATAGGAAAAGGCTTGCCAATATTTCCTTGTGGTCAATGTGCACTTTGTTCCTTAATAACTGAGTTATTTTTTTATTAATCACTAATAAGTTGTGGTTATCCGGTACGTCATTTATTTATCATTTTTATTATTAGCAATAAAATCAATAAAATAAAACAGCTAGATGCATGAAATTCTAACTCTCCCTGAAAATACATTAACATGTCCTCACCTCTTTGCACTATTATTCAAACATAATTACAACTATGTTGGACAAAAATATGGAAGAGTGGCTCAGATGTAGCATGATGAATGTACAATAGGAACTTTTCAAGCTCTGAAAATAATGCTAAACTTAGCCTAGAAGCTCATATTAATTCTACCCGAAGCAACATTTCCAGGCACAAATAAATTATAATGGCATTTTGCAGTCAAAACTGGTATGTGCATTTTTAACATAATGTGAAATGACCTTGTTCTTTATAACACTTGGGGATACTGATTGATCTCAGGATTTCCATAATGTGTAGAAATTTCTATTGCTTTCAGAACTAAAGATCAAATAAAACCTTCTACCATTCATCTTCATTATAGGAAAAATAGAGGAGTCTATGATGTAATTTTCAACATACCAACAGGAAATAGGCGGAAAATCCAAATTGGTTTTGTGAAAACATTAGGGTAAAAACTTTAGTTGCAAATCATTACCTTCTAAATTTTTGCTGGGTTTCAGGAAGTACTGCTGGGAAATTTCCATTTTTTTTCTACCTAATACTTTCCCTTTTCATATAGATCTTCTTTCTTTCAACACTCCTGTGAAGTGGACTGGATATTAGCAAGCTTCATGGTAGACTGAGGACTTGAATCTGTACATCTATGCACCAACAGTTCAATTAACTTAACACTGAAACTACACTGGATCTCATGTGTTCAAATATTAGTACCACATCCTTTTCGAGATAGATCAGTTGTCATGCTGATGCTTCTCTTGGTAGTTGGCAATTCTTCTTGACCTTGAAACAAACTACAGCTTCTTGAGCCATACAAAACCTTTGAAAGAGATACTTTGCAATATACACATATGAGTACAAATCTCCTCTCTTAATCAATAAAGCAGCTGCAACATGTTCTGGATAACATAGCTATTTTAGGAGCTACTCCCTGCTTTTTCTGGTTTTTTCCATGCACAAGCATTTTGCTTTTTCTGGTTTTTTTTTGTTATGCAACATCTTCCCCTAGAATCTGAGTTTTAAATTCTGTGCTTCTTTCTACTGAAATTTATGAATGCCAAGACATCTTGCCTCAGACAAACATTTCCTAGACACTGCTGGGCTTATTACAGTTTTTCTACTGTCATTATGAATTGGTAGCTGGTAGTATAACTTTATCTGAAGTTACCTATATAAAAACTGGAAATGCATGCTGTTTTCCTATTATCTGATGAATCAAGTAAGTTAAAAGTTTCTTTGGAGTCAACTGAGGAATCTACAGAGTCAGCAGAATCTGTAGGATTGGAGGAGGAGATAACATTGCATATCGCATCACCTATGGGAAAGGAAAAAAAACTGGAGTTCCATGTTACAGTATAGAGAAACTAAGAATGCATGATCTAAATTTGTTCAAGTATTCTATGTTCACTTTCCCATTTGTTTAGATAAGTATTGAATTTTAAGAAAAACCTTTAGTAACAACCCTTTAAAATCTTTCGCTTCTCTTAGCAAGAGGTATTTAAATTTAAGAATTAGATATGAATCACACATGTCCATGAAGTGAAGAGTCTACCTCTGATGGACCCACTGCTGAATGAGCAATTGTAAAAGGGATTGTCCATTAAAACAGCCCCTTAAGTGGTCAACTTGTTTATTTGTATACATGAGCATTAGGAGAAAAGCAGGACTGTAATGAGCAAAGCAATTGAAATGGCTTCAATTTGTTATTTCATTAATTGTGGATTAACAATATGATACATATCAGGAAAATGGGGAAGAGTGAGAATAGAACATGGGCTATTGAAGGAGTAACTAGCAAGAGGAGATACTGTAACTGGGACACATCAGGGAAATGAAGATGGGGTGTTGGCCTTCTTTCCTTTCAGATTTCAGTCAACCAAGGAAATTTAGATGATACTGAAGGTGGGACCTGATTTTTAATGCCAAGCCTATTGCTGGCAAAACTAAGATTATTCAGAATTTAATAAGAAATAAAAAAATACCTACAGTATACAGCATTTATGACCAGGATGAGACAGGACCAGGAATTACCCTTGCCCAGTTCTGTCCATCAAATTACTCTATAGCAGTGATGGTGAACCTATGGCACATGTGCCGCAGAGTGCAGAGTCCTCTCTGCTGGAACACGAGTCAAGTTGCCGCAGCATCGCCCCAGAAAGGAATAGCGGAGCCAGGTGATGACATCACTGGACCATGTGCATGTTCAGAAAGAGAGTAGCGCCTTCAGGTAATGATGTCATGGGAGCATGCACATGCGCAGAAAGAGAGTAGCGGTGCCAGGTGATAAGATCATGAGCCATGACTCATTAGTTACGACTCGTCCAGACAATCAGTGTTTAAAAGTTTAACCATCACTGCTCTATAGAATGTCAACGCACTAATCACAAATTCCACCTGCCAATTCTATCAATTTTGAGTATTTTTGCCACATTGTGGCAGGGGTGGCAAGCTATTTTTACTGTACTGCCAGCCCACTACATAGTAACTGGGATGGTATTTGTGTGACTTTTATGTCCATGCTGAAGTTGCCAACTCACTCACTGAATTTGCAGATAATATTGTGATAAAGAATATGTTTGAATGGACTAAGTGAAAGCCTTCCTTGCCTTGGCAACAGTTATCCGTGAATTGGATTTTCCAGTATTTTGACTACTGTAACCTCCTGTGTGTAGAAGTACTATTGAAAAGTGCACGAAATTTGCAACTGGGCCAAAATGTGGTGACCAGGCTGCCAACTTGTATAAGGAACTTGTATTGAAAGAGCTGTACTGGTTGCCAGTTGTCTACTGCAAGAGTTGGCATCTGTCAGTTTTCTTCCCTTAGATAGCTTGAATTTCTCTGAAGCTTCCTGGATACTTCATACTGTATGTCAAATATCTGAGAATCTTTATTGTAAGATATGGCAGAGGCACTATAAATCAGGGGTCCCCAACCCCTGGGCCATGGCCTGGCCTTGTGCTGCAGCATGGCAGCAACCCCCTTTGCAAGCAAGCCACCTTTCAAGAGGCAGGCAGGATGCAACACCATGCCCCCTCCAGTTTCCGAAAAACCTTTCCCCATAAAACTGGTCCCTGGTGCCCAAAAGGTTGGGAGTCACTGCTATAAACAGTTAATTTCCCTCAGATAGGTGAACAGACAGAAACTCTTTAATGTAAACCTAGCATGTTTTTTACCCAACCTTCCCAAGTCTTAGTGGAAATCCTTTATTATTCATCTCACAGCATGATCTGATATATTCAGCATTCCTGCTTTGGATAATCTTGCTCACAATCTCTCTTTCATAATGCCGACCTTTGGGTATAGCATAGGGTCTGCCTCTTTGAAAGATTGCCTCTCCAGCTAGGAGTGTGTCCACTTTTTCATATCAGAAGAATCTGACCCTCCAGGAGGTGTGATTTTCTAATAAATATGGATCTTGTTCACCAAGCTTTAAAATGTTAATTGATTTTAATGATGGTGATTTTAATTACATTTATTGCCCTGTGTTCTATTTTGCATTTTGTTTTAATTGCCATCACATTCCTCAAGTAATGATGTAAGGGTAAAAAGGCACGATAGATTCAAAAAATGTTGTTGACATATCTGCATTATAAATCATATATTGCAGGCATTTTAAAAGGTCGATTCAAGTTCAATATTACTTTGGTTATTTCTTTTGGTCTTCTGGCACATCTCAGTGACTGACAATATTCACCTTTAAACATATGTCAGTAAAAATAAATCAGGAATCTTCATATTAGATCAAATTGATTTTTAAGCTGGATAATGAAATGCAGTTTGAAGTACAGTAAACTTGGGGTTTTTTGCCTGCTTTTCTTAAATAGTAAAAAATTCACTCTCCAATTTCTTTTGATTTATAATCTGGGGGCAATCCAGATCAAGCTAAGCACACCCTCCCCCACACCAGTAGCAGAGATGTAAACAGATGCTTAACCCTACCTTTACTTGACTGGCCCTTGAAAGATATGCCTGAAGTTGTGTAGTTATGCTTCAGTCTCAGGCCTGTCTAATTTACTGATTCTTGTCATGTTTGGTATCATTTCTTGTTTGAAAATACGGGATTAAATGCTGGAAGTCTATAGTCTAGTGCAGAGGTTTTCAACCCTTTTCAAGCTGCAGACCCTAAAACATGTCATTGCCACATGGCGGACCCCATTCCCACAAATTCAACTAATTACTAATCGACAATTTGCCTATATTACATTTTTCAAATTTTTCTTGACCTGTCTGCGGATGTCCTGGCAACGTGCCACGGACCCCAAGGGATGCACGGACCCCAGATTGAAAACCTCTGTACTAGTGTTCCAGTCACTAGTGTTAAAAGCAGTACTTTTGAGTCATTCCGCTGATTAAAGTTTTCATTCTCCTGCTGGGAATTTTTTTAATCAACTAGACCAAAACAAAACAAAAACAAAAATAAGATGGATAATTATTATCTTCTGCTCCTCACAAAATTTCAAGTGTGAGAAACAAAGTAGTGATAAAGATGATCAATTCCACACCCACAAGTTTCTTTAAAAGATACAAATTACTATTCTTTTTTTACATTTGTAAAATATACATAATGAAGAGGTCAGATTTTGGGGGAGGAGGGGATCCTAATTATGTCTGCAGAATAATTAGAGGAAATATAATATGATAGAATAGCTATGAATTAGCCTTTCCAAACCTGACACTCTTCAAATATTTTACTGGAGTAAATAGATAGTTGAAATTGTATAACAAATTGAAAAAGAGCTTTACTTCAAAATTCCAGTTGAGTATTTTTTTCACAGAAGACATATCTCTAAAATAACATTTAAAAATCCACATACTCTAATTAATCGCTAGACAGTCTTTTGGTGTGCCACCTTTTGTTGTTTTAAGTTATTAAATGGCCCTACTGAGAGATACCTTTTAAGACGAATGATTTCTAATGACCTGGATTCAATTTGCACATTAAATTTACCTAAGCTTCTAGGACAAACATTGATACATTCAATGTAGTCTGTTTATAGGCTGTCTTAAATGCACAAATGCAGAACAGGCTTCAGTGGATGACAGAGACCACAATGAAGAAGCAATCACTAATACGAATACGAATACGAATACGAATACGAATACGAATACGAATACGAATACGAATACGAATACGAATACGAATACCCTGTTTCCCTGAAAGTAAGACATCCTCCAAAAATAAGACCTTCTTACAGTTTTGCCTCTCGCTGAAATATAAGGCATCCCCCCAAAATAAGACCTCCCTTATAATAAGGCCTCCCCTCCAGTGCAGCCAGAGCAGAGAGGAAGTGCGTCATCTCGGACTTCTGGTTTTGGGCAGCCTCGGTGGAAAAATAAGACCTCCCCTGAAAATAAGACCTATTTTCGGGGAAACACGGTAGTTTTCTCTTTTTATGACTTATATCTCATTTTCATTTCTCCCATTCTTCATTGGTTCCATTGAGGCTATGGATCAAGAAGGAAGATGAAGAAGTTCATATAAGCCACTGAGGTTTAGCACCCTACTTTACACCCTACACCCTGGAGGGAGGAATATGTCATTTTTTTTGCGTATCTCCAAACTCTTAATTCAAATTCCACTCTGAGCTAATTAAAGGAGAGATGTTTCATCTTGACTCTGACTCAGCATCATTCAGCAGAACTAGCTTGGCAAGTCTTCATGGCACTTTGTTAGCTAATCAACGATAGATTTTGCTGAGGGAAAACAAAATCCCATATCTAAATTTATTAAGAGAATTAAAAGGCCATTTTCCATTTCACCAATCTTAAGCACAAAGATATAGTATGAGGCACCCAATTTCTATTACTTATCACTTTGAACCAGATTCAGCATGTAATGAAAAATTGACATTAGGATTAGAAGTGTGAGAATAACACCACATAATGATATAATTTGGGATCATTAGGGAAATCAGTCCAATTATGATACTGTTGCCCGTATCCATTTTTCTCATTACTCTTTTTTTAGTTGATTATTCTCTGAACTACAGCCTTGTCCTCATCCATAATGACATTGATACTGTTCTCATGATTTGTTTATTGTAGGTAGGTAGGTATAGGGTATCTACATCGAAGACAAATCCCTTGTGTGTTCTGACACACCTGGTCAATGAATTCTAATTCTGATACGAACAATTCTTCACCCTCTGAGAGGTCTGGGAAATGAGCGATTTCTAGTTATTTACTTTATTTACTTTATTGTCATTGTATGAGTATACACAGTATACACCTATGACAAAATCCACATCACACCCAGAGACTAGACCCAACACCCACCCACCCATCCATGACAATCCCCCAATGCACCCCAC
>JANHFO010005061.1:128044-143245 GCA_032468095.1 Pareas carinatus
GCATAGCATAGCATAGCATAGCATAGCATAGCATAGCATAGCATAGCATAGCATAGCATAGCATAGCATAGCATAGCCTGAGTCCTGATCTTGCTTTAGGTTTTGAAAGTTTTCTCAACAACGCCACACAGGTTATGAGATGTTGTCTCTTTCGTTGGCGATATTCAATTAGCAGTGAAACCAAACCATAATGGCGATATTATGGTTTAGTTTCACTGCTAATTGAAAACCTACCTACTCACCTAACTTTTCAGGGTATAACAACAGTGGTTCTTTTTATTATTTTCCTTTCTATTGTATTCCATTTTCTGATTTGAGGCTCCTTTACCAATCTTCTTGGTTTAATTTGTATTATATAAATCAGCAGATAAAGCCATACAACTTATGAAATTATTCATATTGTAGCGTATATTTTGTCTACTTCCTTTCCCCAATTGCTGTGAATCACAGTGATTCTTTAGCTACTCATCTTTCCAGGAAAGAGTTAATAACACACTAAGGTCATGAATGTTCCCCTTCCCTCAGAATTTGGCTTTTACCAATGGCATTGATAATAGCAGAGTAAGACTTGGAAGCAGGGGGAGTGAGAAGGGGAGCAGTGGCAGAAAGTAGAAAAGAGATGGGTCTACTCATGGTGGACTACTTGTGATTTATAGTGGTCCTACCATTGATCAAGGCTCACTACTTGGTCCATACCTACATGGTGGGTCACTCTAAGGGGTGAAGTAAATAAAACATAACTCACTTATTAACTAATCTCACCTAATTTCTAAGTTTCTAATTAAAGCAGAATGATGGTGGCCCCCTAGTCTGGCTTAGGATCAACATTAGGATGTTCCTAATCGTCCTGGAATCTGGCATGGGGATTCTGATGAGAGCTGGATTCATATTTTATTGAGGAATGATGATGATGATGATGAAGATGATGATTCAACCAAAAGTGATATGGAATTATATGCTCTCTAGAGTGGAGTGCCGAGCTCTGTGTCATTCATTCCATGCAGCCTAATTTACCCTCCACTTCAAAACTTTTATTCTGTGGCATATTATGCTTACAGTGCATTAAGCTTTTATTATGACTATTTTACTTTCATCTTCTATCTCTATCAGTTCTTCTCTTCAACAAGATTCTCCTAGTTCAAATATACTTCAGCAGCTATGTCTCTCCACAACTTCGCAGTGTCAGCCTTTTGCTATTTCCTGCACACAGTTGCTGCCATTTCATATATTCAATAATTGCCAAGCTGCCACCTCGTTTCCTGTCCCAGCCCCTGCTTCTCTTTGTTTCAACAGCAGCAAAGCAATTTGAGTCAAGGTGAGAAGAATGTAAGAAACAAATCCCATCAGCCCTTTGTGGCAGATAGTTGCTGAGCTGTCTCCTTGCCTCATTTTCTGTTCTCCCCAGGTAAACGGTGTGGTGCCTCTGGTGATTGCAGAAATACATGGAGGTTTTCTTTCACTATATACCCTCCAGAGGTGATAAAGGAAAATAAGTGATAAAACCTGGCTGTGGGTATCAAGAATTGCTCGTGCTGATGGAATTGTTATGATTCAGCATTGGTTGCCTTCATGCACCTGGCATTTCTGCAAAGCAAGCTTATGGACATAAATAAATGTATGTCGAGCTGCTTAGCAAATTTTTCTTGGTAAACATGATAAGGAGCTCGGTAACTCTACAGATTTGATTGTTTCATGTTTGTGAGAGAAGTGTTCCACTGTCATACATCTCAGCATTTAAGAAAAGTCTTTAAAAGCATTTTAACATATCAGAGTGTTTCATATAACCAGAGGCAATCCCTTAAGAAGTTACATATTTTTCAATAAGCATTAAATATGTTCCATTATGAAAGGGAATTTGAATGGATACACATCCCTCATCTAACTCCAAGTTGCAGCTTTTCAGTAAGAAAAAATACAGATAGTCGTCCACTCACAACCACAATTGAGATCAAGGTTTGCTAAGCGAGACATTGGTTAAGTGAGTTGCTCCCCATTTTATGACCCTTGCATCACAGTTGTTAAGTGAATCACTGCAGCTGTTAAGTTAGCAGCATGGTTGTTAAGTGAATCTGGATTCCCCATTGATTTTGCTTGTCAAAAGGTCACCAGAAGGTGATCATATGTCTTCAGAATACCGCAACGGTATAAATACATACTATATGTCAAGCATCCAAATTCTGATCATGGGGGTGCTGCAATGTTTGTAAGTGTGCAACAATCGTAACTCACTTTTTCTGCTGTTGTAACTTCAAAGGAGTTATGTCCAAGGAGTCTCTTCATTGTTGCACACCTATAAACAAGAATCTTGCCAGACTAAACTTATCTACACTCATCTGCACTTATCTACATATTCTATGATCTCCGGGGTGTAGTGGGTTGAGTGGAAGAGTTCCACTTTCATCCTTTTCCTACATGCCAAACATTTCAAGCTATGTTGTGTCTTCCCCAGAAAAGAGTCCCTTCCTCCTGTGACTCTGGACTACTTCCCACCACAGTTTTACACAATCTTGTGGAAGGATTTCTATATTTTTACATGATATGTATATATTCTGATTTCTGGATAAGGATGTTCACTTGATTCCTATACAAGCATTTATGATTACAAATATCAAGGAAATGTAGCACAATGCTCTTGCATTGCAGAGCTTGGACTCTGTATACAAGTTTTAATTGCAAGTGGGCAACTAACCACCCACTCAGTTTATTTCTATTAACCTTACCTACTGCAAATGTCCTAGCATAGCTGAGGAATATATTTACTTAAGGGTAACTGGTTGCCTGCATCAAAGAGAAAGTAAACAGGAGCTTTGTGGATATCTTTCCTATTTTTCTCAGAAAATCCTGGGAATAACCATTCATTGCCAGTGGAGGTGGGAATAATAATGCATACATAATAGTTCATAGGAAAAGCATGCTTTTGTGTCTTGTCCTATGATGACAATCCTAGGGCAGCCAACTTATTTGGCTCTACTTCTATAGTTAAACATTTGTAAATTTAAATGGCTACTTAAGCATAATTAAATGATATGTTAGGAAGGAATCATAGCAGGAAATATCAAGATACTGAAGCCTGATTTGTACATAGTTGCTATAAATGTGAAGGCTCCTTTGACTCTTTTTCATAGTCATAGGTTCCTATGCAACTAAGGGAATTGTGCCTGAGTCTTTAAGAACATAATAGCATAAGCCTTGCAGTTCAATTATTCTGTAATGAAGTAAATAGAAATAACGACTCACTGAATCCGAATCAGTTCCATCAGATGGGCACTACTGCTTTTGCAATTGGAACCAATAATTTTAGCTGGATTAGGCTAATAGGAGGTTAATTTGGCTATCATAGTTAATTCTGTGCTCACTAATACTATGATACTCAATGTATCAGCTCACGGTTTACACAATACTGGTGACACTGCACCAAACACAAAAACACCAGATGCCAGGTGTTCAGAAAGCTTGACTGCAGAAGCCAAGATCATTTTTTATCTCTCTGAAGCAAAAGAAAACTAGTCTGTTAAATTTTGCAACTCTTACTTAGGGAAAAACACTGGCTTCTTACTTAACATAGTCAGTTGCAGTCCAATCTACATAATGCCATTTTGTAGTTACGTAAACTGGTTATGAATAGTTATACAGATAGATTTTAAGACATCAGGTATAAACTTTTACAAAAGATGTGCATATAAAGTATCACCAAAAATCTGATAGGTGAATTTGCATGCAATAAGTGTGTGCATCGAATCATAGCATATAACACACCTAAGGAATAGAAGGTTACTTTCTATATAACAAAGCAAGTCTCAATTTATCATGTTTTCTTGAATAACCTGCAAGATGGAAATTTCAAAAACAAAATTGGCCAAATATCAAACAGCAAAGTAATGAAGGATTCACAAAAGATTCAGAACTCAAGGAGTGATTCCAGCAGTTTATAAGAAGAGCATTAGGAACAAAGTGTATGAAATAATCAGGCAGCTTTAAAATGGTGAGTTCCAGAGGAATGGGTGAATGATTTTTTGATTCTGCTTTATAATAGATCTGAGGGAAAGCAAAATGGTACCTGTCTGGAGAACTAAAATCTTCGGCCTCCTCACTGCCAATCATAACTTATCCAGTAAACAACAACAACAAAATTCTGTGAAGATGAACTGTTTTGAGAATGTTTAGCCTTGAGAAAATGAGACTATGTGGTAGAGGGTAACAATGCACACCCAGAGAAGAAAATCAAGACCTGTTTCTATTCTGAATTCAGGACATGAAATAATAGATTTAAATAATTAAATAATTAGATTGCAAATGTATATTGCATGGGGAACCCCCAAATCTCTGTATGTATGCACTTACATTTGATGGATTTATACTGCATTAGATTTATAAACTATTACTGTCCATTGTCAATGCACAGCCTTGAATTCTGGGAAGTGAGCCAGATAAATATCAGAGCACAATGGTTTACCCATTGTACCCAATTAGCTACTTTATGTGACAAAAGCCTCGTTGGAAGCAAAGAATATATCTCTGAGAAAATACATATAGGACTGCAATGTAAATACTTTCTTTCTGAAATTCTCGACCAACTTTTTCAAATAAAAATACAGTGTACATTTTCTAAGATTCTCTTGCTAGCTGCTTTTTGAGCACAATTAAAAATATAAATATACATGTCCCCGTTGGGTTTTTTACCATGATGTAAATGAAATTATTTTTAGAGAGGTCTTGAATCTCTGAGAACCCATGAATTCTGTCTTCTCTTCTTTTTTGCCCAACCTGAAATCCTCCCTTCATACACTCTTCCGCGCAATTATATTGCTTGGCAATTTATTTTTGATCCTTGGAGAGGGGCAAATTGACTATATCTTCCTATTGCTATTATTACTGAAGTGTTCATGTAATATCCTATCAGTGAAGTAGTAGGCTTACTGCTTAAAGCCTGATACGATTGATAAAAAGCTGGCTTATCAAAACAGCAGCCAATGAATAAAAGGAGGGGGTGCGCAAGCATCGAAAAGTCTTTCATTCTGAAAGAGGCAAAGGAAAGGAACGCAGTGAGGGGAAAAAGAATGGAATGATAAAAATTCTAAAGCCTGGAAGGTCAAGATGAATTGGAGGATAAGAATACGGAATGATACTTTTACTCAGTCACAAAGGAAGTAGATACAAGAGATATGTTGAAAAATATGAAGAAATAAAGATAATAATTAGCTCTGTGGTTTTAATATGGCTCTGAAGTACTTCTCAGTTTAAGCTTTTCTTTGGCATTCACTGCACTGATGATGGTACATTTTGCAGTTTTTATTGCATCTCTCCCTAATAAGTTAGAGAAATAAAGTTCAGTCTAGCAAACACTTCTCCTATTAAACAACTGGGAAATGAACAGCGCTGGCACCCATTCTTTTTTTTCCTGGAAAGAAGAGAAAATTTAGGAAGCGTGTCCTGTATACACAATGCCCCTCTGCACCTTTATAGTAATATAGCGTAAAGGAGTTCCTTTATTAAACTAGTATCAAGTTATTGTTCCTTACTATAAGCGTGCCAGGGCCATCAGAAGTTGGGTTATTAGACTTGGGGTTTTGAAACAACTCAGCACTTGAAAACAAAATTGAATTTTTCAACCAATCTCTCTAGGCTAGACAGTTGCCTTAATTTTTATTATAAAAGCAGGCAATAATATGTGAGATTTAATAATAATGTCACATTGTTTACAATACTGGTGAATTTCATAGTCTTATTGACTTTTGTTCCTGCTTCTTCAGCCTATCAGTTCTCTATAAGCTACATGGAAAAATTGTTTTGCTCCATTACACATAAAATCAGAAAAATCTGGGGTCAACAAAGGTAGAACACTTGTCACCCCTCCTTTCCAGCTACCAATCAACTATAAAATATCATTACATGAAGGGATAGCTGGAGCTTCTTGATTTAGGACACCATAGAAAAAAAACTACTCTTACAAATTCTGAAGCTAAACAATTCCTCTGGAAACATAATCTTGGGCATTCTTTAGAAAACAGAATTTCTCATTAGGCTTCTTTCCTTATTAACAATGAAATTTAATATGTTAAAACATGAATTACAGTGTTATCACATAAGATCTCTCCCTTTGTACTAGTATAACAATGTCGCATATATAAGGAATGAGGTTTGTGTTGTGGCACACTTTTAATCATTGGATACCCTGAATAACTATGAATTCCTGCTAAAAATTTGTAAAGGGAACCCTACAAAGACTGTACCCATCAGAAGACACAAACTTAATCGGTGGCTAGAAAACATGTGTTTATATAGAAAATCAAAAGCAGAACATCTATGATTAATGGTCATTCATGAGAAAGGCTATGAGCATGGCTAGACTGTCTCAAACTACTCTTGGATTTGCAGTTTAGCTTAGGCACGCTTAGCTGGTTTTTCAAGGACTGTCAAATCTTAGTTTTAAAAGGTCTCAATTTCAGAAGGCTAGCAGCTGGAACGTTTTGTAATGTTTGTAACTGTTTTTATTTTATTTTCATTCTGTTCATTCCCTGGAGTCACTTGTTGGAATTTGTGGACATACAGTGAATTGAATGGATGGATAGAATGACAAAATTTGTTTCCAGCTTCTGTAAACCTTAACATTGGCTGGGACTGAGCAAATCGGTGCCTTTCTAATAAGTTCTGGAATTTGACTGCTATGAGGTATAGCCAACATGGTCATTGGCAAGGGATTATTGCCTATTACTGAATTTACATTGACATTTATATCTGCTGTTGCTTGATGTATTAATTATTCAGCTACAACCAAACATAGTGAAGCTCTAGCAAAGTGTGATTGTCTGGATAGGAACAATTATGAAAATTACTACTTAAAATGGTTATCAGGCTTAGCCCAAAAATGATGTGACACAGTTGTTCAGCTCTTTATTTACTTGTACCATATAGATATAGACCTTGCCCGACTAAACCTATACTACCCTAACCTAATGGATATACCCTGAAAAATTCTAAGGAAAAGCTATCCTGAATCTCTTCCTCCTGCCACAATCCAGCTCCAAACCATGCTGTTTCTTGTCTTGCTCCTTGCCCTTGGAATGTGTTTCCTCCTTCCTGGAACCCTATTGCCTTCCTGTAGTCGATCACATCACTTTCATCTTTGTGGATACATTCCATTACAACGGAGTCATTTTTAAAGGTGGAAGAGGCCCTAATGGATCAATTACAGGTCCCATTTGCTACCTGGACATATGCTGAATACTTAAATTTGGCCTGCTATACATGCTTCAACAAGTTGACCACTGTTATAATTAACAGTTGTTAAAAATCAAAGAAAGGGTGCTATGACTTCAGAGAAATGTTCTAATGGTATATGACAATGACCTTGGAGGGAGAGCCATAGCCTGAACAACCAGCATGGAAAAGATATCCATCTTTAAAAAGGATGTCTGTAGAAAGAGGATAGGGGACTTAGAAATTATTTCTCCCCGGTTTCCTGGAGAGCAAAAGGAAAAGCAAGGAGAAATACTTTGAGTCTTGCAGGGTTGATATTAGCCTGAGAGATAGTAGAACCAGGAGTACTAGCTCTAATGTTATTGTAACATTATATTAACAGAATATTAAAGAAAGTCTTTATAGTCTTTAGAAATAGAACAGAGTGTAAACATGTTATACCAGCATTATAGAATACATGTGACGGTCAAAAGACAACATTTAAGCTGCATGATATTCAGTACAAAACAAGACCCCTTAACAAAGCATGTAAATCAGTGCTTTTTGAACCTAGTAATTTTAAAATGTGTAGATCTTTCCATGCTGGCTAGGGAATTCTCAGAATTGAAGTCTTATACATCTTAAAGTTGCCAAGTTTGAAAAACACTGATTTAAAATAGCAAAACATAACTTTATTCCCTTCTTCTTGGTTATAAGTAAAAATAGGAAGAAGAAGGCAAAAGAGCTTAGACTTAGTCTAGCCAGCTGAAAATAACTCCCTTAACAAATGTTACTGAAGTCAAAGTTACTGTTTGTTTGAATGAAAGAGGGAGAGAGAGAAATCTCAACAGGGGCTTGGCATAGTCTTTCCATCAAAACCTGAAAACTTACAAAAAGTCTGTAACATCATTGATGGCATTTGCTTTTTCAAGGACAAACTGCCTACCATGTATTTTTTTGTTACACATCTATTCCAACAGAGTATAACAGCCAAGATATATTGCCTTTCTTTGCAGGTAGTCTTCAAGTAATCATCACTCATTTAATGACTGTTCAAAGTTATGATGACACTGAACAAAGCAGACTTATGACTGGTCCTCAGAGGTCCCCGAAGTCATGTGATTGCAATTCAGATATTGGGCAACCAGCTCGCACTAATGACAGTTGCAGCATTCTATGGTCACGTGATTGCCATTTGTGACCTTCCCTGTTGACTTCCTACAAGCAAAGTCAATGGGGAAGGTCTCAGGTTGCTCCCTGCTATGGAGTACAAGATCACAAGAATCACTCACCAACCATGTTCTATACCAGATGCCAGTCCACAGCCTGCCTGTGCCTCCTGCCTCTTTACTCATGGCCCCCATGAGCCTGCCTGCAGTTTCAGCCATCTGACTGTTTAAGACCTTGGCCAGGCGTACCTTATCAGCAGTGGAAAGAAGATGGTGATGGTCAGCTAGAGGGAGCAGGGGCAACAGACTGCAAGACAGCGGGAAAGGCAGTGGCAGCAGAATGCAGGGTAGCAAGATGGGAAGGGCAATAGAGTGCAGGATAGCTAAAAGGGCAGAGGAGGGAGGGAGGGGGAATAGGCAAGTTGTGTGTGGAGGGGTTAAAGCGGAAGCAAGTATGGCAAAGCAGGAAAAACATGTGGTTCTCACCTAATGACATCACTTAATGATGCCATACCCGGGACTGCCACAACTGCTGTTGCTAATTGGTGCAGACACATGGATGCATTTAAATGGTATATGGGAATGACCTTGAGAGACAAAGGGGTGCTGCCTAGGGAATGATCTGATAAAAGGGTGGGGGACATAGGTGAATAATGGCAGAAAAAGAAAGTTAGCAAGGATCTTTCCAAATTTGTCAGGTGGTAAAAGGAGATTTGTCCTTTCAGACTTGGAAGATTCCATTTTCAATGAAGTAGAATTATGTCATCTTGTTGGGTTTCTTGTTTGGCCTGCTTGGGAGACTGGCACCACTTTACTTAGCAACAAGAATTCCTGTTTGAGTTGCTAAGTGAGGATTGTATAACTTTTCACAGTTACAAAGAAATTATTGGGGTGGGAAATGATTTTCCTTATAATACATACAAAATAAATAATCACAATATTACCAAATGATCTCTCTTCTGCATTATTTCTTTCAATCAGTAACATTAGAAGAAAATTTTAATGCTAAACAATGATTGTACAATGAGATAAAGGCTTGATTGGGCAGTCTGTAAAGCGAGAGAAAAAATATTGTTTGTTATATTGGTCATAACAACCAGGAAAAAGAAGATATAAATAATACAAAAACTATGTTCTAGATTAATAAAAAGATACATGCAATTTATCATCTTGGCAATATGTAATATCAAACATCAAATACAATTATATGTTCACTGCATTATCCATTTTTAGTACTTTTTTAGCATTCACCATCAGCAGCCTTACTTTGTTCTTGGCGGTAATTCAAAAAGCTTAATGTGGTTAATTTGGTTAGCTATTTTCCCCTCTTGCACAAGGAACCAAAACTTTGTATAAGTTGAGCTTAAAATGGGACAATAAAATACACAATATAAAAAAATTCTACCTGCTCTCTATCCCATACTATAATTAAAAATACATTAAAAAAATTCAAATCTATATCTGCATTTGTTGCATTCTTAGCTTGTTTGTGGTCTAAATAGAAAATATGATTTTTTTTCAGTGTCAGAAGCATGAGGCACTTCCGTGGTGAAAGGATCAGTTGGTGACAACACCATTGCCTGAGGAACATCCAGTTGGGGGGGTCCTTTTGATGTCCCCATTAATGACCCCCCCGGAAGTAGTACTTATTTATCTACTCACGTTTTGCATGCTTTCAAACTGCTAGGTTGTCAGGAGCTGGAGTGAATGATGGATGCTCAGACCGTCACATAATTTGCAGTTCACCTCATCTCAAACATGGGCTTGCAAATTGTCAGTCCAGGATTCTATGTGAGCCACTGCATTCCTTAATATGAAATGAGATTAATGTAAAGTTTGCTTCAATTTTATAATTACAAACTTACTAACACACAAAGTTATTGCTTATATTTGCATTCAAATAAACTGAATAAAGACAGGTGGGTTTTTTAATTAAGCATTTCTTTAATTGCAAATAGCTTCAGGATGAATTAATTTTTTAATAAAACGTATCCATACTCATATTTTATGTACATCTATTTCATAAATGAGCCAAGAAATACATTTTATTTTAATAATTGTATAACGGAATGAATTCAATAGCAAGCTCTGCAAGATTTTTGCTGTTTACTTGTTTACAACATTTATGCAATGCTCAGCTTGTGTAACTCTAGGCCGATTATGATAAGATTAAAAGCTAGAAATCAATCACACCAAAATCCAAACTCACTAACAAATAGTGGCAACAAATCTGTGGTAATCCGTTTATCAGCAGAAACTACAAAAATAATTTTCTAGGTAATCTTCAAGTTTTAGAGGCAGGATGTTCCAAAGATCTGGAGCCCCTTTGGCCAAAGACAAGCATGTTCTGTCTTACTATAGATGCAGAACCCTAAACTTTAATTGAATATATAGATTCTGGGCCAGGGAGATTCAAATGTCTTGCAGAATCTTTTATTTTTATATATAATCTTCTCCTATTGCTTTATTGATCATAAAAGATCTATCAAACTCTTAATCTCTCTTGCAAGTGTTCTGTAGACTTAGAAGCAGCATTATCTAGTATTAGTATTTATTAAATTTCTATACTGCTCTTCTCTCCAAACGGACTCAGGGTGGTGTTCAGCCGGGAAAACAAACAAATATACAAATAAATATACAACAATTTAAAAAGCAATTAAAACAAAATATTTAAGGTGGCTGAAAGTTTAGAAAAATCAATATTAAAACCAATTTAAAACCAAATTAAAATTTAAAATTTGAGATATTGAAAGTTTCACAGGGGGGAGGTGTGACTAGACCAAACCGGCCTGACTAAAAAGGTGTGTTTTTAATGCACGGTGGAAAGCACGGAGGTCGGGGATAGTTCGAATCTCAGGGGGAAGGTCATTCCAGAGGGTGAGTGCTGCCACAGAGAAGGCTCTTCCCCTGGGGGTCACCAGCCAGCATTGTCTGGCCGACGACACCCTGAGGAGGCCCACTCTGTGGGAGCGAACCGGTCGGTGGGAGGTATTAGCTGGTAGAACGCGGTCCTGTAAATATCTGGTAGCATGCCAAGTAGCATTATTCTTAAATAGCTTTTCTAACATGCCCCCATCCCTTTGGGCTCTGGTGATTACAGAAAAGGCTGTGTAAGATCTATTTCATGGACAAAAGTCTAGAAAAGCATCAGACCCAGACAAGGGAACTCCTTCTTGCTTGAAAGCTTGGACTGACCAACTGGCCCAGATCTTCACTTCCATCTTTAATAAATCACTAAAGATGTGCTTTGGTCCTTCTTGCTTCAAAAACTCTATTATCATCCCAGTGTCAAAGAAATCTTCCATCAAAAAGTTGAATGACTACAGATCATTTGCTCTGACATCTGTAGTTTTGAAAACTTTTGAAAGGTTATTGTTGGTCCACCTGAAAACCAACACAGATCCACTGCTAGACCCCTTGCAATTTGCCTTCCAAGGAAATAGATAGGTAGGTGATACTGTTAATATGGCTCTGGTTTACATACTTCAACATCTTGAATCTCCAAGGACCTATGTAAGGGTCTTTTTTGTAGACTTCAGCTTGGCATTCAATACCATCATTCCAGATATTCTTTTAACCAAACTGATCCAGCTAGCTGTACCTGTCCACACCTGCAAATGAATTATAAGCTTTCTAACAGACAGAAAGCAACAGGTGAAGCTAGGCAAAATAGCATCAGATACCTGTACAATCAGCACAGGAGCCTCCCAGGGTTGTGTGCTCTCTGCACTTCTCTCTATATACCAATGACTGCATGACTCTATTAAAATACTGAAGTTTGCAGATTATACAACAGTGATTGGCCTCATTTGAGACAATAACGAATCTGCATAATGATGGAAAATTGAACAACTAGTCTTGTGATGTGACTGGAACAACCTTGAACTGAACACACTCAAAATTGTAGAAATGATAGCTGATTTTAGGAGAAGCCTTTCTATTCTTCTATTTCTTACAATACTGGACCACACAGTGTCAATAGTAGAGACCTTCAAGTTTCTAGCTTCTATAATATCTCAAGACTTAAAAATGGTCATCTATCACAAAAAATGTCATCAAAAAAGCACAACAAAGAATGCTCTTCCTGTACCAACTCAGAAAACTCAGGTGACCAAGGAACTGCTGAAACAGTTCTACAAAGGAATGATTGTTTCCATTATTTGCACCTCTATAACTGTCTGATTTGACACTGAAACCAAACAAGACAGACACAGACTTCAACAGATAATTAGAGCTGCAGAAAAAAAACTATTGCTACAAACCTATTGTCCATTGAAGACCTGTACACTGCACAAGTCAGAAAGAGGGCTGAGAAAATAACTATAGACCCTCACATCCTGGACATAAACTGTTTCAATGTCTTCCCTCCAGATGTCGCTATAGGGCAGTGGTGGCGAACCTATAGCACGGGTGCCAGAGGTGGCACTCAGAGCCCTGTCAGCACAAATTTCTTTACTAGAAAGCCAGAGGGACATGTGGCTCCCCTCCCCATCTCCACACATGGCTGAGGACATTTCTGGCATCACCAGCCCCTCTGTCCAGCAGTCCAATGGGAGCACTTCCTCCCTCCACTGTCTGGGGTAAGGCGGGCAGCCCACATGCAGCGTGAAGTCTGTGCCGAAGGTGAGAGAGGAGAGGAGCTAGGTTGGAGGGGAGCATAGTTCACAGCAGGCAGCAGAAGCAGGGGGAGGCCACAGGGAGGCCCGTGGCAGGTCATATATGAGCTGCAGAAACTGGATCAGGCCTCTGGATGGCGCACAACAAGCTTGGGTAGGCCGTGGGTGGGGTAGGGGGTGCAGGGGGGGGTGCCAATGGCCACAGGAGGGGTCACGTGTTTCTGTGCTGTCACTTTGCGATACATAAGTGACTTGTTTGGGCACTCGGTCTCTAAAAGGTTCACTATCACTACTATAGGGCATTGCAAATCAAAATAACTAGACACAAGGACAGTCCCTCCCCTCATGCCATCACTCTGCCAAACAACACTTCCACAACACTATTAAACTGCCTAGTATGGCTGTATCACTATTATCTTTCTCATCTTTCCTATTACCTTTTTTCTTAATTGTATGACAATTAACTTTGCTGCTTGTATTCTACAATTTATAATAGTTGTTTTATTTAATATCCTAGTATGACTTGTAGATTGTTTATTTAGAATTCTATGACTGTTCTATGCCTATCAGAATCTATTTTATGACATGATGAATGTATTTTATGATTATGATCATAATTTATCACTCATAGCTTACATGTACATTGAGAGCATATGCACTTGATATAAATTCCTTGTGTGTCCAATCACAATTGGCCAATAAAGAATTCCATTCCATTCCATTCCATTCCATTCCATTTTATTCTATTCTATTCTATTCTTGTTTTATTTTCAATATATTTTCTTTCATTATTTCTCCCAGAGTTAAGATATCTGTTTCTCCTACACATTTCATTCTTCAAAATGTTCCAGTGTTGCCTTTGGAAAGCCTTCTTTTTTCTCTTAAATGAAGTCCTTATGCACCCTTTTAAAATTGATAGATTATTTAATACCTCTGAGGATTCATCTACTTTAACCATTTTTTCAGTGCTAAGTGTTCATTGCATTCTCAGTCAAGCCAACTTGAAGATTTTTAAATGTGCGGTTGTTGGAATTATCTTTAATCTTTAAAGGGTTCAGGTTTTCAGTAATACTCTGATATATTTCAAAACATCTGGCATGTCTGACTTTAATTGCAATGAGAAATCTCATAAGAGTATCATATTTTCCAAGAACAACTTAATGCTTTGTCATGATCCCATTCCATTTAACCATTTTCTGTCCTATTTCCCATATCGGGATTTCTAATTTTATAGTTGTGAACACCTCCAATCTATCTTTCTTATTATAGCATTGGAAATTCAGGCGCTGATGATAATTACAGCCCATGTGGGTGATCTCACTTTTTAAAAATCAAGTCACTGTAAGCAGGCTTTGTCTGTGTACTTTTGCCTCCTTGCCTCCAGGTGGACAAATAAGTTTAATATGCTGGCGTTTCTTTCAAAGAGAGATTTTTTAAAATTGGATAGTTTGCTTTGTGAAGAAGTTTCAGGACAGTGTAAACCAGATTTATTGGAACAAATCCTTGAGTTAGTTAGAAAAGAGAAAGAAAGTTCTTCCAAGGTCAAATCTAATTTTGCAGTTAATTTTATTTTATTTTCTCTGATTCTGTGTTTTAAATTACTGGGATGCTGACATTTTTACTATCTTGTTGGAGTACTGATTTACACTGCATAGAGAAGAATGTGCATTTATTATGAGCCCATTTTCTTACTTCGACAGAGTTTTACAAACAAAATAGAAGCACTGTCTAGGTCAGCGTTCCCCAACCTTTCCAGGTTGGAGGCTTGGTAAGGCAGTGAGGGGAAGAAGAGGGGATGATTTTATGCAAGGGGCGGGTGGCCCGCCGGTAATGGGCTGCAGCCCACAGGTTTGGAATCCATAGTCTAGATTCATCAAATTGGAGTTCCCAGGTCCTATTTAGCAGACAATTTACCCTCCTTGCTGGCTGCATCCTTTAAAGCAGTGGATTCTCTAACTGTGGGTCATAGATTGTTGGTAGTCCATGGAGGTCCACAACTCACCCTTCCCAATCAATTGGCCGGACCTGAGACCACTTACTGGTTTAGCTCCTCCCTTCCTACCTGGAAATTTACGAAGTAAATTTATTTCCTATCACATAACGTCTTCGGGATGTCATTTCATGACTGATGTTTCCATCAAGAGATCCATGGACCTTGCAAACTGTAGTAACGTGGATTCACGAGGCGGGAGTCAGGCTGAAGGAACAGGTCTTTATTGTTTTAACAGCAACTGTAAAAC
>JANHFO010005061.1:178780-189583 GCA_032468095.1 Pareas carinatus
GAGAGAGAGAGTGCCTGGATTTGGGGAGAGATTCCATCTCCGCCCCAGGCACTTCAAAAACCCACAAACTGAGCCACGGCAACGCGTGGCCGGGTCAGCTAGTACTTTTATATGCTCCAAGCTGAGCTTCCTTCTGTGTGGTAGCTTGTGTAGCATTGCTTCTGTGACTTTTGCTGGGTATCTGTATTGATATGCAATATTGTAGTGTGTAAAATAATACTGTATATTAGTTGTTTGTTGCCTGTTTCTTCTCTGTATTTTCTGCTAATCCAATATATTGCAGCAACCATCTCAATTCATGGAAGAAATTTTCCTTTCTGTCACATCATTCTTTTCCAGGTGTAAGCCACTATAGTTTCATACTTAGTCTCTTTCATATCCCTCCATTCTTTAATTGCTTGTTGCGTATCTTTCTGACAATATGTACTTTGAAATCTTCTTTGAGGACTGTAGAGCTTTTCTGCAATAAATCTGAGATGGTTTTTCAGACAAGCTTGACTTGATCCAAGTCACATAAATGCATAAGAATAAAATCATCTGCTGCCAGATTTGCCTATTGTTTGCACCATCTCTTTACTCCTGCCCTACTTCCATGATTCCTTCTTTGTCTAACGTAAAGGTGATTCCTTAGGACTTCAGAAGCATTTTCATCTTGAAAAACCAGAGTGAAAATTCTGGTACTTTCAGCGTCTCCACAGGGTGAAACTTTCTTGACTCTGAAAGTTGTTTGCTTTCTTTTCAAAATGTTCCTTTAGCTGTTCAAGAGATTCACCCTTTCTCTCTCCATTGTGAAACCTCTTTTGTAGATTAACTTCAGTCTTGAGCCCACGACCCCATTGGAGAGAAAACATTTTTGTATTCATATGAGTGTTCCTGAGGTTAGGAATCTAATCTAAGCAATGATTAGTGTTTATAAGTCCCGGAGACTCAGTTACACTTCCAATGAAAATCTCTATTCATCAAAGACCCCAATTCTGTATTGAAGATTATAGATACCAGATCTATAGCAAACCACAATGATGCTAAAACAACATGTATACAATGATGTAATCATATAAATGTCGTGACTTTGTGTCTAAAATTTGACTCAAGTACCATGTTTCCCTGAAAATAAGACTGTGTCTTATATTATTTTTTGCTCCCAAAGACTCATCAGTGTTTATTTTCTAGTTAGATCTTATCTGGGGGGAAATACGGTACTAAATGCATCTGTCTGGCTGACAGTCTTAACTGGAGCTTATTTTGGAAATAGGGCTTATATTATGAGCATCCTGAAAATCATGCTAGGGTTTATTTTCCAGTTAGGTCTTATTTTCAGGGAAACAGGGTATGTTCATTGCAGTATTAGGACTGTTTGCATATTTAACGTATTTCTATGCCAACCATCACACAGAGACTTGTCTTTGGATGGTGTACACTAAAGCCTTAAAAATCAGGAATTACAAAAATGTACTAGAATTAAAATATAAGTAGTGCTACATTTGTTTTTGCTTTTTTAAAAAGTAGAGAGCGTAGATTTTACAGACAGTGTAGCTACTTCATTAAATCCCCATTTCCAGGAAACCTCCAGGCCTGTTGACATAACCAAATTTTAAAGAGAGTTGCAAAAGGGCACCAAAGAAAAGAGCATTCTTATCTTGGGGTGAGTTAAGTTGCAAAGGTTGGCTCCACAGCAAAAAGCAACATAGCTCCTTAACAGATGGAATTTGGAGCGTGCCACCTTTGCCAGATGTTATGGAATGGGTGGAAGCAATTGGAGAGTGATGGTTTTTCATATAACCCAGCCCAATGCCCCAGAGGGTTTTAAAGGTCAAAAACAGCACCTAGAATTGAACCTGAAGTAAAAAGGCAGTCAAAGAGTTCAGCCACCATTGGGCCATGTGAGCAAACGCTTGCTGGGTAAACATCCAGCCATCCACCACTGCCAGTCAACAAGATGTCAACCCGGTCATCACCAAGGTCCTACAAACTTGTGAAAGCTTCCACAGAGCTCCTGCTGGAGAAGAAGGCTCACTGGGTAAAAAACATGCGTTAGCAAGGCAGCCCTAGATTCCTCCAACCAGCATGGTTCTGTCACACTTGAGCCAGCCCAAGATGCCTCCAATGAACATGTTTCCCAGATGTTTTTCTTCCACCAGCGCAACCAGAAGAGATCAAGTCCAAGTGAATTCAACTGAACGTTTCTCTGCACCACATTTCTCCACATAGAAGCAAAAAACAAAACAAAGCACCTTACAGACTAATAAGAGAATGGCCTACTCAAGGCTCTTGCTCCTTATGCCCTTTTAGCTTTATAAAGTTAGGAGTTTTTTGGTTGGTTTCATGTTTAGTTATTTTATTCTTCTGGGTGTACATCTTTAAAATTGCTTTGTCTTTTTCATGTTTACTGTAAGTGACCTCAACTTCTGAGGAAATCTAATAATGGATAAATGTTAAGTAAAGTTCTTCTTCTGCAGCATCTTCTACATTCTCTTAGCTACAACCATAAACTAGATCGAGATAAATGGGTAAATAAAATAAATAATTAAATAAATAAATAAATAAAAATAAAATAAGTCCCTTTTATTTATAGCCATAAGAGAGAATTTGTTATATTTCTCACACACATCCATGTACCCAGGCCGTGAAAAAAAAACCTGTTGCTGGTCCCTCAGATCTGACCAGATGCCCTCTGTCACTTTCCTTGTTAATTCTCCTTTTGTCTTCACAAAATGAATGATCAGATTATCTCTACACACAAAAAAAGCGCCATGGAACTGGATGAACAGGTATTGCTAAACCTAGCCCATGGGAACCAATACAATGTCAAAAGCTATCATTATAAATTAGTAATGTACAAGCTCCTACAGATGGCAGCATGTACAGACTCACTCCAAAGACTGAATACATCAAAAATACCAAGGTTTTAGTAGTGTCATAGCGTAATTACTCCCAGAACATTCCTAAAAAAAAACCCAAAACCACTTAATAGAATTTTCACTACCATTTAACTGTTAGATGATTAATCCTCTGCTGTTATTTTTTAATATTAGATATTTCTGCATTGGTAAGTATTTTACTTTGAATTGTTGTACCTCTACTAGTAATAGAATGAATATGAAAAGTTTTTAAACACTTTTTTAAATTATGGGAGCAAGCTGAATCCAGCGGTCTTTTGTACCTGATGCTTGAAAGGCCCAATTTCTGCAACACACAATTAACATAGCCTTTATAGGTTAAGTCCTATGGCTCACATTGTAAAAAAAAAAATGTATTTCCAGTTCTTTAATTAAAACTTAAAAATAGTACTGTAGTTTTCTATCTCATATGCTTTACCTCATATAATGCCATGTTAGCACAGCTGTTGCTTTATATTAAAATGCGTTTGGAAACATTGCTTGGTTAGGAGAGAATGCATAAGGGAGAAGAAGCCTCCACTTCTATCTCCACATAGAGTTTGTTTTAAATTAAGCATGTGTCCGTGTATGTTCCAGTGCATCCTAACCTCAAAGAATATAATGGTCCTTTCACCTTCAAGCAATGCAGTCATATTTCTTATTGAATTACATAAGTGTCTTTTTTTCCCCTTGAGTCAAGAGGCAAGGGCAGTTTTCAGACATATGCACATTTTATGGATTGTTGAATGAATTAATCCCCATTATGAGGTCACATGGTACAAGGAGAAGATCTGTTTCTTCAGGTATTTTTAAAGACAAATAAGTGCTTTAGCTTGTTTCTCCCCAGACATATTTGATTTAAATTCCCGTAATTTGCAGCAATGTTGAGATTTGAAGTTCAACCTATTTGGACAGCTTCCAAGGAGTAATATTGTTTGAGTAACAAGTGTTGGATTCTGACATCATCTAGTTTAAGTTTTTGTTTGCATATTCTAATAGGCAACTGAAAATCTTATATAACAATGTCCTTGTGTGACAGCATAACATACAATTTGTTTTGTCCAAAGTCTTTGCAAGAGGAAATGTCAGTTGGCTTCTCAATGTCTAGTCTCTCTTTCTAACATCTGAATACATTATGTAGTTTGTAGAAGGGCACCATTCAGATACCTTCAAACCTATTTACTTTATAAGCAATTACAAGGAGCCTCCACATAAATATGAAGGACTGCTTTGTCAACAACTTATTTTATGCAAATATTGAATATTTAAATTATAAAGCACAATAATAAACAATGCACCAAGATAAATATTAAAAAACAAATATTGAAATAATTATCTGGCCTGTCTTTTGCTGTATTTCAAGAATACATTCACGGGAACCTATGACCTTACAAATATAGCATAAACGTTTGACTATATTTAAATGAAAATGTCCCAGCTTGTAAGCCCCTACCACCTTATGGACCAGGAAAGCTTCAAGAGTTGGATGCCACATCCCTGGCCGTCAGGTCAAGATTAGGTTCTTATTTTCAAAAGACATTCCTGAAAATATATATGAGAACTTTGTAACAAATTTTAAAAATTGCCTTGATTAATGTGTTGCCAACGAAGGTACTGGACCTTAAGTGCCATCCAAGTCACTTCTTGAATATAAAACTGGGCATGACTAAGAATCAGAATCTATTTTGCCATGTTTGTCAGGACACACAAGGAATTTGTCTTCCGTGATCATGCTCAGTACTTACCTACATACACAACAAGGATACAACCAAGATACATTCATAGACAATTTGAGTATGTAAGCATAATCATGATCATTTGTACATATAGGCATATATAGGCACAATCAATTGTGTATGTAAGCATAAGAAAATTCATAGTCATAAAGTACGTAACATTCATCATGTCATCACAGCTTCTGCAACTCTAGCAATTTTGTTGATCGGACAGGAAATGATCACCGAACTGGCTAAAATGGAAACGATATTACTCATATAGTCAGTAAAGGTAGATGTCAACTTATCACAGTTTGTTTAGTGATTGTCTGAAGTTACAACGGTGCTGAAAAAAGTGGTTTATGATCATTTTTCACATTTACGACTGTTGCCGTATCCCCCATGGTCAGAGGATTAAAATTTAGACACTTGGAAATTGGTTTCTATCGATGAGAGTTGCAGTGTCCCAGGATCATGTCATCACCTTCTGACAAGTAAAGTCAATGGGAAAGCCAGATTTACTTGACAACTGTGGCAAGAAAGGTTGTAAAATGGAGCAAATGTCTCGCTTAACAACAGTTGGTCTCACTTGTGGTCATAAGTCGAGGACTACCTGTAAACGAGAAGAGTGGTAGATTGAGTTAAAGAAAGTGCCTGAGGAGCGGCCTCTTGGCCCCTCAAATTTAATATATTTGGTCCCACTGACCACATACTAGTTTCCATCTCTAAGAATCATTTTTAGGGAGAAAAAGACTTGAAAGGTGAGCTAGTAAGGTTATGTTGTATCTTATCTACAGTAATGCTTTAATGTAAGCCCATAGCCCCATATGGATATGAATAGCTCCCTTTTTTCAAATCTATTTTTATTCATAACAGTATTTTGTTGGCATAGAAATATATATATATTTATTGAAACAACTGAGCAAATTTCTCTCAGTTGCCTTAGGCATCCATCAATCATACATTTTAATAGAAATAGTGTCATTGTAATGAAATTTTGTCAATGGATGCATTGCTTGTTGTGAAAAAAAACATGTGTTTGACTTGATAGTTTTTGATAAATGTCTGTGATTTGTCATTTGCAAGATTAAAAAAATCGAGCCCATTGTCTTATGATAATGCTCTGTCCAAATGATATTATCTCTTAATTATTTTTGCAATATATTTTTGCAGGGTTTTTAAGAGAAAGATTTTATTGTCTAATTTTCATGATGGATATGCTAATTTTGAGTGTATTAGATTAGCAGACAATATGTATTTGCCATTAGCATATGTTTTCTGACTGCCTTAATGAAGGGAACATGAAAAATAATGCTTTCTTTGACTCTTTGGATTCATTTGAAGCGTTGATAGCAACATCACATTCCAGCCGTGTGTCTTATGTGCCAATGGCAAGTAGTGACTTGTATGGCTCTGGGCACTAGCAGATCAGCCTTCTGACTTGAAAAGGTCAGGCAACTGGGGGCACTGAGGTAGCTATATTCATTTCTGCTGGTAATAATAATAACATGGGCAGCACAGTAGCCAGTCATCAAGTAGACTGAAGGATATAATTGGCAGGCAGAGAATAGTGAGGAAGATAGGGGGTAAGAGAAGGAGGGGAGACAGATGCGTTAGGTTTTTACCCAGCTGTTCAATGTGTTCTTTTGTTTTCCATGAAGTCTAACGCTATTTTGGCCCACAAATGCCCAAAAGGGCAGGATGTATCATCCAACACAGCTTTGGAGGGATAAATGCCATGTCTTGCAAAGCAAGGGGAAATGGTGGGTTGTTCCTTATACTATTTATAGGTTCACTGCTAGGCTGTATGCTTCAGTTCTTTTAATTTACATGAAATGATTTTTGGTGATATTCCTCTGAGTGAAGTGCAGAATTCTTGCACTAACATGATTCTTGACTCATCATCTTTTCAGGAGTTTGCAATCCCTCTTCCCCTCCCCCTCCCAATTTTCCATTTGCCAATGACATTTTAGGACAGAGACATCAGAAGACAAACTGGTCATGAACCTTTTTCTAGAACAATAGACATGTACAGCCAGAAGCACTGCAAGATAGTGGAGATGTTGTAGCTGAAACTACAAGGATAATATCTACTATCACCTTGCAACAATATAGTAAATTCAGCTATCATTTTTTAAAAATTGCAAGAAAATTCTATACCACTCCTGTAAATAAGAAAGGTGAAAGTGAAGGTAAAGAGGAAAGCAATTATCTCTTCTATGCTGAAAAAAAATGGGTGAAATTGAAAAACAGATTGCAGTTTATAGGTTGAACTACAAACCTGTGTATAAACCAAGTTAAGTTGCAATATTGTAACAAAGTATAATGGCCTCATTCACCATCAAACAAAGCCCCTATAGAAACAAACTACATAATGGCTTGGTGCAGTGAATAAACCTAGTCATAGGATCCTGTGAATGCCCAAGTCTCTTCAAGTACTGACAGAAATGTTTGCTTAAAGCTCTGGATGGATATGATACATATCTACATCATGTAATTGTTTTGCATCTTTCTGTGAAGTGGGAAGCACTGTTATTCAGATTTTATGAGTAAGATAAATGACTTCTTGGAGGCCATGTACCAGGGTCTGGTCAAGCGCTCTGTGAAATTTTAAGTCAAAAGAATCACTTCAGTGGAATAATTGGGTCTAATTTATGCCCATCTCAAATCCAACATGAATGTCAGTTTAAAACAAGTAACAATTAACATTCTGACATTCTTTTTCTGGAATGTTTCACAAAATATATGCACATTACTGAGGCTATTGTTCTCAATTGATATCCTGCTGAACAGATTTCCCCCTTGATATAAATCCTCCTATCTTTTAAGATTGCCTGGCATTCATTTCTTAGTGCCATTGCTTACAGAGGCACAGATGGCAGAAGATTGTAAGGTTTTCTTGAGGGCAGTGAAATTCTCTGCCAGGAATGTTTAGGTCATCTTACTTTTTATCTGGATTTGGTAGCAAATGCATATGTACCTCTTTAATGAGTAGCTGGTTCTATTGTTGCTTATTTTATTTATAGAGTGCTAATTTTAGCCTGCTGTTGGTTTTAACCTATTCTAAAAAATGTTTTCATGATTTCCCGTCAGTTTTATACTTTTTATACTGAGACTTTTGTGGGGGCAAATATAGGGAAAGTGAATTACAGTTTTAAAAATAGGTAAGTAGAGGTGGAAATATAGTTTACCACACAAGCCAATTCTTTAACTGGTTGTGACTCCATAACAATGCTACTAAGCTGCAGAAACATTTGGCAATATCTTGTAAGTGGCTAATGCTGAAGGGCAAATGTGACTCCACCTGTTAATAGTAAACCATTGAACAAGGGGTGTCAAAAATTAATTTAGTCCATGATTTTGAATGGACTCTGCATTTTCTGAATGAGTATGTAAATTATATACTTCTGTAGCTTTGCAGTACAATTTATAAATGAAAACATATGTTCAAGTATGCATTTGCTAGGGATAATTTTGTATACAAACACAGAGAAATGTAATAATATCTACAATGATGTGGATACTTAATAAAATATATCCACAGCTGAGTATAGACAGACTTTAGACTAATCTGCATTGATGACTGAAATTATAATTTCTTAATTTATAAAAAGAATGCACAAATAATTCAGAAGCTATATAAATGATCCCAATCACTTTTAAATGAAAGACTTCCTCACATCAACCTTAACAGCATAATGTAACAGCATAATTTCTTGGCAAGAGTATGGAAGTGGTTTGTATGGTTTAATCTTCTCCTTTTTAAAAATTCTGTAGCCTCGCATAACATTTTCCTGGTGGGATCCCATCTGAGAACTAACCAGATCCAACCCTAATGAGCTTCTTGAGATAAGCTCAAGCTAGCTAATTCTGTCACCAATGAAGCATCCTACCTTATGTGTCTGGATTCAGCATTGCTGACAATGAAATCACTAAGGATATCGATAACACTCACAACAACCTGCAGTCAGAGCAAGTTGGTATAAGTGCTATCTCTAAGGCATGAATTAGGTCTTCATATTATGATGTAATTCAAACTCAGTTGGTTAACATAGGAGATGATGGGGTAAAAAAGATTTGGGTTGAGATATCAGCAATATGCTGACGATACTGTTGTGCCCCGTGCGCCCAGTTGGGCCGACCGGGGGCCCGGGAGCCGAGTGAGACCCTTCCTGGGCTGTGGGGCTAGTCCACGGTGCTCCCTACCGATGGAAGTGCCTTGGCGGGGGCGCGGACTTCTCGAAGGCGGGCTAACAGTTCAGAAATAAGTGGTAGCGGGTAGCGGACTGTAATTGCATTCAGCTTTTGGTAGTCACACACTAGACGTAGGTCTCTGGACTTCTTTTTGACAAACAAAACGGGCGCAGCAACCGGCGAGGTGGAAAGATGGATGAACCCACGGGCCAGGTTCTTATCCAGAAACTCGTGGAGGGAGCCCAACTCGGGCTCGGAGAGGGCATAAAGGTGGCCCGCGGGTAATGGGGCATCGGGCAGCAGGTCAATGAGGCAGTCATAAGGCCGATGCGGGGGTAGCTGATCGGCCTACCCCTCGCTGAAGACGTCGCAAAAGTCCTGGACCTCTGTGGGAATTGAGGGCGGCATTGCCGCCCTGACCTGAGCAGCCTTGGGGACCCGGGTATGGGGTGTGCATTGGTGCCCCGAGAATACCAACAAGTTCCTCGACCAGTGAATCAAGGGGTCGTGCTGCTTCAATCAGTCCACCCCCAAGACAATGGGGAAATGTAGGCCAGCAGTGATCAGGAACTGGATCGTTTCTTCGTGGTCTGTCACCCGCATGGTCAGCCAGCCGGTCGCCCGGGTGATGAGCCCCGCCCTGAGGAGGCGCCCGTCGAAGGTCTCGACTTGGAGCGGGGAGTCCAGCGCCTCGGAGGGTACCGACCACTGTCGGACAAAGGCCTCATCCATGAAGCTGGTGGTTGCCCCGGCGTTAATGAGGGCATCGGCCAGTAACGGCGGCCCACCACCAGCCCAGCTCAAATGGGCAAGCAGGACCATGTGGGGAGTGAGTTGACGGTCGGGGGGTGAAGAAGCGGGGCATGGTGCATGCGTGGTCCGATTCGTCTCGCCTCCCAAACTGGACGCTACCCATTTTCCACCAGCTTTGCATGGTCCAGCCCTGAGGTGGAGGCCGGCCATCGTTTGGCGGGGCAATTGGCCGAGAAATGCCCGGGAGACCCACAGTACAAGCACAGGCCGAGGCGGCGCCGCTGCTCCTTCTCCGCCGCGGAGATTCGGGACCGTCGGTGGGGGTGCCGTAGATGGGGGTGTGGTGGTTTGGCCTCACCGCCGTCGACGTTGCTGGAGCCGGGCTTCGATCTGCAGACAGAGCAGGGCTAGCGCGTCAAAGGTACCCGGGGGTTCAACCCGGGCCATTTCGTCCAAGATTTCTTCAGACAGGCCATCCTGAAAAATGTCCATCAGTGCGGTCTCATTCCAGGTGGAGTCCTGACTAGCCAGTCGGAATTCCTGGATATAAGTCTGTACAGATGAGCTTCCCTGGCGCAGGTCCTTCAGCCGCCTGCATGCAGTTTGCGCCTTCAGGGGGTCCTCATACATGAGGCGGAGCTGGGTGCTGAAGAGGGCATAGTCGGTCAAGAGGGGGCTGTTTTGTGAGAGGAGGGGCATTGCCCACCGGGTGGCAGGGCCTGTGGGAAGGTTGAGCACGAACCCCATGCGTAGCTGGTCATTTGGGAACTCGTCCGCCCGCAAAGCCTTGTAGAGCTGGCATTGGCCAAAAAATGCTGGGAATTGCGCCAGCGTCCCCTCGAATTTATTCGGCACCATCACCGGGCACCAGGGCAGGGATGGAGACCACCACTGGAGTGGCCAGAGGCATGGTGGCCGCCAGGAGCTGCTGCACCTGGGCCGTTAAGTTTGCCACTTGCTGAGCAAGTTGGGCGTTATCTGCCCATAATTGATCCATTTTGGGGGCGGTTGGAGCTCTGACAATCTGTTGTGCCCCGTGTGCCCAGTTGGACCGAGCAGGGAGCTGGGAGCTGAACGAGACCCTTCCTGAGCTGCAGGGCTAGTCCAGGGTGCTCCCTACTGGTGGGAGAGCCTTAACAGGGGCCCGGAGCGGTTCCTGTGCGGAGACGTGAGCACAGGCTCAGCCGTGCCAGAGTCAGTGTCCAGCAGCCTCCAGGTGGGGGTCGGTGCCTAAGCAGGCTTGAAACAGAGTCAGTCCTAAGGCA
>JANHFO010005061.1:229552-241765 GCA_032468095.1 Pareas carinatus
CAGACACAGACACACACACACACACACACACACACACACACACACACACACACACACACACACACAGGCATACCGCTCTGGCTCGACTTCCCCTTCCTCACTTGCATGCTGGCTTGGCCAAGCTCTGGGTCCCACTGCTGCGTGAGTCAATCCACGTGCATCCAGGCAACCGCGGGTCAATCTCCAAGCACCCGTGAGGCAAATTACAAGCCTCCAGGCACCCCACAGGTCGAATTACGGACCTCCAGGTGCCCCGTGGGTCAATCTCCAGGCCTCGGGGAGCGCCACGGATCCATCTCTGGGCACCCAACGAGCTCCTGGTGGTCACTAATTCAGACTGCGGCTGCCCAGAGATCGATCCGCAGGGCGCCCACAGGCCTGGAAATCGGCCTGCGGGCTGAATTACAAGCTTCCCAGAACCCCATGGGTGCCCATAGATCAATCCGCGGGCCAAATTAAAAGCCTCCCGAAGCTCCGCGGGTGTGCAGAGATTGATCCATGGGACCCACAGGCCTGGAGATTGACCCATGCGCTGAATCAGAGGTCTCCGGGCACCATGCGGGCTGATCTCCAGACCTCCTGGTGCCTCACAGATTGATCTCTGGCCACCCGAACACCGGTGCCGCGCTGGGTGAACTATAGGCACTCCTGCTTTTTTCCTGTTTCTTGCTATCAGTGCATGTAAATCTTGTGTTTTAGTTTTGTACCGTCTTGTTTTACATTGTATTTTGAGTATTATTTTTGATTATGGCAGCATACAAGTATATTTAATAAAAATAATTTAAATAAACCATATATGTTAAATTGCATTGTTAGGAATGTCAAGATTTATTTTTGTATATATTCAGTATGAAGGAGACATTTTAGCATAGTTCTACAGGCTAGTACAAACAACCCAGTATTAAAATATTTTTAAAATTTTAATTAAAATTTGATTTTCAGTCTTAGTATATTCTGTGTTTTATTTTTAGAATGCTACATGTTAATTCTGTCGTTACTTGATGCTTGGTTTTACAGGTTTCTTATGTAGGGAAAAATATGTAAGCCTTGAGTCTGACAAATAGATCAAAATTAATTGAACTCTATATAAAGAACACTCCTGAAACTATAATTGGTGGTTTAAATGTAATGTAAGTAATTCTATAATAAAGAAATATTACATATCTATAATCAAAAGTAGTAACCTTACATTTTACCGAAGATCGTAAACCTGATTTTGGGGGTGTTTCTGATACAAGATTGGTCCTTTTTGTTGCATTATTTTTAGATCTTTCAAGTTGCTTACATCATCATAAAAGCAGCAAATGCTCCAAGGGCTGGAAACTGGATTTTGGAACGTTCTGTGAATGGGATTGAATTCAGTCCCTGGCAATACTATGCAATTAGTGATACCGAGTGTCTAACCAGATACAACGTGACACCAAGACTCGGCCCTCCTACATATAAGAGAGACGATGAAGTGATATGCACTTCCTATTATTCTAAACTTGTTCCACTTGAACATGGAGAGGTACGTTTTCTTTTGAGTTCCTGTGCCTATTATTTGTGGGCATGGAGGGAATAATTTGATTAAAAAAAAAAAGTATATTTATAATTAACAAATATCACTCTGCTGAACGGTTCATTCTGTTTTTCCTCAACTCATCTTTTACGCATTATTAATAGCAACTAAGGTAGGTTTAATTTCTGAGGATCAGAATTTTTCCAATTTATGAATCACCCCTTGGAGGATCCACTTTTCATCTCCTTTCAGATAGAACCCCACAGATCTGGTAGTGTCTGAACAAGGCAATTATTCTTTGTTCTGATACGAAACTAGTGCAACACATTGTAAGTAAGGCTCTACTTGAAAAATGTTTGGAAGTTGTAATTAGTGCAAAATACTACATTGAGGCTGCTAACACAGGAAAGGAAAGGTGCAGGGATCACAATGGGTGCTAGTTGTTTACTAGGTGTTTGTTGATTTAAACAAACACTTGATTTAAGGTGTTTGTTAGGGACTTAGAATACCCCTTCTGCTGTGAACCTGTTCAATATTTAGGAGAGCTCTTTTGAAGATGTTGACAGATGCTGGTATCTATTTCTAATAAATGGGAGAGGGCTTTATTCTGGTTGCCATTCTTTTGTATTTTTCCCTGAAGGATGTGAATTTGACTGTATGGTCTCAGAATTTATAAAACTGATTTTGATTTGTATTGGTTATGTTATTTTACTTTACATTTGTATTGTTATTTTAAATGCTGAAATATACTTAATAAGCTTCATAAATAATTAAATAGCACAATAGATATAATGTGTATTATCCTTTACCTGAATCTCAATTGTTTTGTACAGAAAGTCTAATAAAATTACTTAATTGCTTTAGGGAAAAAATAACATGCTGGAATAAAAATCTAAATAGCCTCCACTTTCATCCAGGGAAGCACTACAGTCTCTCCAGCTTGAACTCTGAAATAATTGTTGGCATCATTTCAAGGAGAGCTTGATCAAAAGCTGCCATTGGCAGTTCAACAGTTGATTGTTATTCCTTTTAAGCAGTTCTATTCATACTTCTTGTCTGACATAGATCAGAGAAGCAGCTCATGTTATAAGGAAATTATGTATTGAAAACTAACTTATAATGAATGCCTTTCCTTATATACTAGCAAACAAAACTCTGACTTCAATACAAAGTTGCTAGGAAAGAAATCTAAAATTTACCTTAAAAGAATATGTAGACTAAAACGCTACTAACATTAATTTAGTAAATGTTAAATTACTACTTTATACTCAGTTACAAGCATGGTCCAACATTAAATTGGAATATCGGATTTCTGGATATTTCATATCATTTCTGATATTTCCTGAGCTGAAATGTTTGTTCTAATCCTCATAATTGAAAGAAATTTAGTATAAAGCATGTTTGGAAATTTTAGTAGACTTTAACTGGATATAATGCTTTCCTGACTCTGAATGTTTTAAAGTTAAATGGAATCTTAGAATCTATATGATCCAGACAGAATTTATATCATGGAAAATTCTTTGAATTAAAGTCAACATCTGAAGATCATCCAAATAGGAGAAGGCAGGTTCCCGTTCTCAAATTATTTAAACAAAAATCCAGCTGTCAACTTTACTATCTTCTTCCTTCTGCTGCTCGCTCGGGATCCAGTGAGGGTGCAGTCCTGAGATGTGAACAGAAACCCTGCAGACCAGTGCAGTCTCATCTGTCAAAGGGAGACTGCCAGACCTGACAAGGGAGTGAGGGATTGAGACAGGATGGTGAGGCATGGCACACTTCGTTGCAGGCAAGATTGGAGAGACTGTAGTGCTTCCCTGGATGAAAGTGAAGGCTGTGAAGAACACACTGTTTAGAGTGGTGGTAGGGCCGGAGAAACTCAGGGATGAAGGTTTCATGGAGGGCCAGCCCATGTTCTGCCTCTCACATTGGAAATGCTCCTGCAGGGTTCAGTGAAGGGTGGAGGTGAGCCCAGTAACAGCCTAGTCTACCGTCTGCTTATTCCTGGCCCAAATCCTTGCAAGGGTCTGTAACTTCAGCGTATTGAAGTCCGTGGATTGGTTGTCCCAAGGTGCTTCACATGCACACTCTGCGGCTCACAGCAGGTTGGGGCCTTTGAAATGCTCCTGTGGTTGTAAGTGCAGGCGAGCTCTCAAATTTTGATCAGGTGACTATGGGGGCACTGCAACAACAGCGGGAACTTTGAGGACCAGCAGTAACATTCATTCGGTGCAGCTGCAACTCTGAATGTTTCCTGAATGAATGGGTCTTGATTATAACTCTTCCTGAACTTCCCGGGGGCACAAACATAGATGTAACAGATGGGGAGAATAGAAACATACAAATACAAACATATACACAGATGGAATACATTATTTTGTTACAAAGAAGAAAATATAGATTCTTCTAATGTCTAATTTTGCTAAAGGGGTAAGGGAAAAAAAATCAAGAAACATGCTCTGCATACTTGTTATTAGCATCTTGAAGCATTCTGAGCTTTAACTTAATGACATCTTCTCTTAGTGACCTGTCACTTTTTCTATTTCACATATGTCATTCGTTTTCAAGTTTACATTAACCTTTTTGAACTATGGGCTTTTATTGCCATTCTCCATATTTTTTTCTCTTTGGCATTTTTCCAGTTCTGCTTTTAGTACCTTCTTTTTAGGAATTGCTGTCTACCTTAAGCTCCTTTTCCAAATATACCCTTTGCTGTGGGATTCTGCTGTCTTGCAGATTGTTGTTGAGTTTCTTTTAATCTACATTTTTGAAGATCAAGATACCTCTTGAACCACATTTAGAGTCCTGTAAAATCCATAAGTTCAGCATGATTGCATTTCCACACTGTTTATTTCTTTGATTCTCCTTTGTTAGTTAGTAACAAGTCAAGGACGGCTGATCTTCCTGTGCTTTTTTCAAACTTCTAAAGCAGAAATCTGTCAGGATTTTGAGTTAGAAATTTCCGGAGAGGTCCACCCTTGGCAGAGTTTATCTCCCCATAGAAAAAAAGAGTTTGTATGAGATACAGACAGCTGATTCAACATCTTTAAGAAGGAATGTAAGGGGGTGTGCGAGGAGATTTTCAGTGGCCATAATAGAATTTGAATTAGGTAAATCTTGTGCAGATCAGTCCAGCTGTGTTATTGTGTTCTTGAGTGGCTTTTTTAAAAAATTGACTTTGAAAAAGTAGTTTTAGATAAGTAAATACATACACCTTTGGAATTTCATGTATAACACTGCAAATAAGAAAATAAAGCACTATTTGGCTTGAGTTTCACAAAACCTTGATTGTTCATCATTTTTTTTTTACCTGTTTTGCTAGCATACAAAAGCTATTTTTGTTTCTGTATTAAAAGCTCATTGACTCAGGTAGATTATTCTAAATTGCTACAGAAGCCTATGAATGAAAAACCACCATAATTTGCACAAATATGGACAACTTGTTTACAATTAAATTAGTCTTATTGTTTAGATCCACACATCACTAATCAATGGGAGACCTAGTGCTGACGACCCTTCACCAACATTACTGGAATTTACCTCTGCAAGATATATCCGTCTCCGATTGCAGCGGATAAGAACTCTTAATGCTGATCTCATGACCCTTAGTCACCATGATCCTAAAGATGTTGATCCTATTGTTACAAGAAGGGTAAGCAGTGATGTTCATTTATCAGTGTGATAGAATTTATCCTAAAATAAGCTAAGTTAAGATCCAGAGCACTTGTTGATTTTTTTTCAGCACTGTTTTACAGCATGCATTTTAAACAATATTCTTGGAAATTAGGGATACTGAGATACACTAATATGCTAAAATAATGTGTATGGAGATGTAATGAGGCATGGGCCACCTCTTCCATATTAGCCAACTATGTTTAGTAATTTTGACAAGGGATTTAAGAATGGATTTAGAGCTCTTTCAGGGTCAATTTGTTTATTTTATTTATTTATTTATAAATTATATTTATATCCCGCTCTTCTCCCAAAAGACTCAGGGCGGCTTACAGGCAATTAAAACATGGAATACATATACATTAAAACATAATTAAAAGAATTAAATATGCCTGAGATTTAATATTAAAAAGGGGAGCGATAAAAATTATTTCCCACCAAATTTAAAATTTAAAATTAAAGATTTAAAAGCAGGAGGGTATCATAAGCTCGCTTGACGGAATTATTACCTAGTTAATTAAATATTAGTAAACCAGAGTTATTTTTCAAATACAGAATTTATTTGTAGAAGCCAACATGTGAAGCAAAGGGCATGATACCATGTTAGAAATGCACTGCCCTGACACACACCTCAGACTTATAGCTCATAAATTTACCTAGCTCATAAACCTGAAAAAATAAGAGGAACGTAGTCAATCTATGCACTGAGTGTACTTTTCTATAAAATGCAAGTAGCCTCTTGATCCTGGAAATGTCATCATATATTGTGAACATATGAATTGTGAATATATGGTGAAGTAGTTTTATCTGAAGACTCTAATACTATTTTATAGATACCTTAACCTAACAGGTGCAATAACCATGCTAAAACTATTCTTGTTTCATTTCTATGAGAATGAAGATATATTGTAATTAATTTTTTAAACTTTCTTAAAAATAATCTTATTAAAATAATTCTATAAAGTAATTTTAATTTTGAACTCATGTAAATCTGAGTTCATACAATATAATGTGTTGTTTTGTGCTTTTAAGTATAACCTTAAACAGTTCTATGCTATTTGTAAGCATTTTTAGATGTAACATAAGAATATGACTCCAGTGCCCTGGTTGGTCAGTGTAATTTGTGTGTGTGTGTGTGTGTGTGTGTGTGTGTGTGTGTGTGTGTGAAAACCTGTTCATATAAACATCATATGTAAATTCTAACTGAAGTCAATTTCAATCTAGAAACTGAACTTTTTAAAATTATAGTTAAATATTTAACCATAATTATTTTCTAATGAATATCACCCTATTGTGTTTCTAATATTAAATGCAGTAACAATGTATCAAACTTTGCTTTATTTAGTATTACTATTCAATAAAAGACATCTCTATTGGAGGTATGTGCATTTGTTATGGCCATGCTCGAAGTTGTCCTTTGGATAAAGACACAAAGGTATTGTATTTTTTTTCATTTCTTCCTACAGACAACTTTTTTGTCTTTCTGAAAAGCAAGAGTATTTAGAAAGATAATAGGGTTGTCTGCTGTTTATTAAAATGATAGTGTTTCAGACATGTTTATTAAAATGATAGTGTTTCAGACATTTTCCTTTGTCTTCAATCATATTAACTTTACATGATCTATAGGGCCTTTTAAATCAGTGAACAAACACATGCAAATCCAAGAAAGCTTACAGGAATAAGAGCAGATATCCTGTGGGTTGCTTTAACATTAAGTAGGAATTAAGTAAATATGCTACATAAGAATGTGTAGACCCAGTTCAAATGCATTATGTTTCTTTTTCTGGACATCTTCCTTACCGAATAGACCTACTTTGTATTCTTAGTTACACATTCATATATAGATAACATCTGCATACAAACAAGCAGCTGTGCAGACATGACAACTGTTAAGAATGCCTAAGCATTGCACAAGCACACTGCCTTGTGGAAGCTTGCTTAAGATCTAAGTCATTCAAAACTTTTTAGAATTTTTAAAAGTGTCTTCTCATCTTGTGCAATTATTTTCATAGCTGAGTGCTTAGAGTCACTGAGAACTTATTTGTAAATAAAAAAATAATACAGTTATTTTTTCTATATTATGCTTTAATGTATTATTAACTTTTTGCCAACAAGTAAATTTACTTCTCTGTAATTTGTTTATACAAAATACTGAAGTTACCTATCTAATCGTGCACCACGTTAATATGCTTTATCCAAAATATCAAATAGGAAATGAAGAATCATGATATGGAGTATTAAGAGTAACTTATTACTGAGAGTTGGATTTTAAGAGAATAAAACTTAGCAGGCTTTTAGTTCTTGCTGGAAAATAAAGGCTTTTGTGTTTTTTTTTATAACTAGAAAGGAAATAGGAGAATAGAGACTGTGTTCAGGAATTAGACAGTTGAGATTCAAGTAGATTACACAGAAGTGATGTTTAATGAAATATATAAAGTCACACAGAGAAGCCAGCTGTGAGGTCAAACAGAGACTTACCATTTTAGATACTATGCAATATTGAATGGTTTGGCTTTCTGTTACATGAAAAACCACTGGTAAAAAACATATATCATTGGGAACTTGGTTTCAGCCCTAATGAACCAGAGAAGCAAAAAACACAAGCAGCAGTAAATAATTTTTCAAATGACTATATTGGCATATCTGTTTCTGCTGGACTTTTCCCCCAGCTTTCAAGCCCTGGGTTTCCATATAGTCTGTCTTTTAAATACTAGCTAGGTCAACCTATGCTCCACTTTCTTCAGAACAGCCAAGGTTGGGCAGAGAAGAATGTAACTTTCCCCATTTCTTTATTAAGTCCTTCAGTTTCTCATATCTACATTTAAAAAGGAATCTGCATTTTCACCTTTCAGAATCTGCCTGCATCATCAATAAAGAGATTTGCTTGTCAGATCTGGATTTTAAAAGAACCTTTTCCCTCTGTTTTTTTTGTTCATGCTATTGAACCACTGTATTTAACAGTTCCTTGAGCTATTGTTTTTTCATTGGATCCCTTCAACTCTTACAGATAAAATTTGAAAGGCTTTGTAAAACTATAGTATACACAAGAATCTATCCAGCCTTTACAGGATATTTCAGGCATTTCTTAAATCTGAGATAGATAGTTTTATTTTAAGGTGATTTGTAATAGAGTTGTATTATCATTTATTTTCATGTAGAAACTACAGTGCCAGTGTGAACACAATACTTGTGGTGAAAGTTGTAATGAGTGTTGTCCTGGATACCATCAGGCACCATGGAGACCTGGAACTATTTCTTCTGGCAATAAATGTGAAAGTATGTGGTACTAAATGACAACCCCTTTAAAGTTTACCACTTTGGCGATTAGATAAGTAATCCATCCATCACTAAAGCCACGAGTTTGATAAGGGGAATTCTCTTTAATGATACATAAATATTTCTAATACTCAAAATTTATGACTTGTAAAATTTAAACCAACCTTGAAATGTTTATAGACATTATTCTTTGGAGCATAACTTACATCGTCTGTAACTTAATTTCATGTAAAATTTAAATATTCCTTGTAATTGTAATTTTTATTCTAATCTTTACATAAAATATTAATCCAGTATCTTTAGGTTCTGAGGAGAAAAATGGATTTATTAAACTGAATGTCTCTTATCAAGTATAAATGTATTCTAGAGAATTAGATGTGAATTCATAAATTATCTTATCAGAATAAAATTGAGAATGCTAAATAAATACTAGTGGCATAATACTCTTTTTTACTATAAGGTTTATGAATAAAGCAATTTTGATTAGTGAAAGGTGAGAGACAAAAATATTATTTATATTGGTGGCCATCTCCATGATAAGATGACTCTGGGTGGTTGTTAGTGATTATGTATTTTAATAGAATATTAAAGTCCTCCGTCAGTGTTTATTATAGAGTGTTATGTAAAAGGATAGTTTTGTCTGTGTAGAATTTAATGTGTTTAACAGTTTGCTTGGCTGATTGATTCACGTATTTACACACACACACACACACACACACACACACATATTAAAAGAGTATTTATTTATTCCTTTAGGATGCAACTGTCACAACAAAACAGAAGATTGTTATTATGACCAGAGAACAGCAGATGAAAAAAAAAGTATTAACATTTTTGGTCAGTTCAAAGGAGGTGGTGTATGTATAAATTGTACACAACACACCACTGGAATAAACTGTGATATGTGTAAGGATGGCTACTACAGACCACAAAAAGTAAGAGAATTCTGAAATATTGTATAGCATTACTTGTAAACAGTGCTAAGATCTGACATCTACTTCTTTTGAGCCTTCTTGTTCATTTAATATGTATTTAAAACCTTGTGAATTCATACTGAAAAGAAAACAGAAAAAAATCTGTCTGAGAAAAGACTAGGAAGTCTGTCCAGTCAGGTAAAACAGTTTGTGAAAACTGTTATCTTGTGTATGTTTTGTGTTATTGTACCTGTTAGCTATATTGCATAAACTTAACATTTATCAAGAGATCGTTTACAAGTACATACTAGATCAAAAGAAGAGAATTTCTGACTTATAGGACTCTTTAGTAGCATCTTCTCAATTTAAGAAGCATCCCTTATGAAGTATTTGGCTGTTTTATAGCCTAATCTATGCCAGTTTTTCTGTACATGGTGTATTTTCCCCACGGAGTCATACTCGAGTCATAGGGCCAAGGTTGTGCAGATGCTCGTGTTTTTAGAAATCAACCTGCGTTCATTTTTGTAAAATATAAAGTGTTTGCAGATACTATAATGACTGGTTTGAATATTACCTCATTTATGCTTGCGTTCATCTAGTTTTTGCCTTGCATTCATTCCTTGGAAATAATTAATCATTCTTGCCTGTTCAGATCTATGTCTTCATATAGCCTCCTAAACAAGAACAACTATTCATTTGCAGTAGCATAGAGCAATTAATGAAAATTAAAATGCTGTATACTCCAGGTGTCTCCCTATGACAACAATCCTTGCCGCCCCTGTGAATGCGATTTATTTGGGTCCTTTGGCTCTGACTGTGTTAAGGATAATAATCGTGCTGACCCCACAAAAGGTAAGAGATAATGTTCTAGCCAATAGTTATAAAATCAGGTATTGGGTGTATAAGAAACAACCAAAAATAAAACTAAATTCAATTTCTTTGGATCTTATTATATGAAAATTATAATGGGTCCTTTGGGAGAAGGGCGGTATATAAATCTAATAAAAATAAAATAAAAATAAAAATAAGCAACTTGAGCTGGAGATTAGACATTGTAAGCAGTTGTCCTTAGATTTGTATTTTAGGTTATAATAGGTACCTAAACAATATGAATTGGGATCTTTAACCAAGAACCACAGTAATTACTCTGGTAGTATAAGGTACCCAGATGAAAGTAGCTGAGGGCAATACACAGCAAACTAGATAAACAGATGATATAGATTATTGCATTGTGTACGTGATGTAAATTTTTCTTTAGTTTTTAAGTGTCATGTATGTGGATTATTTCTTTGAAATGAACTTTAAAAGCCAAGTTACTACAGAAATAGTATTTGGGCAATTTGTGGGAGAGGAAGCTGAAAATTAAAAAAAAAACATGGGGATGTAGTCAAGTGGAGCATTAATGCAAATTTTACACACATTAATGGGATGAATTTTCATTTTTGCCTCCTGAATTTGGTTGAAGTTGTTTAGGATGGTGGTTACCAACCTATGGACCATGGTTCAGTGATGATCCGTGAGAAAATATTGGTGGTCCGCCAGGAAAATCTGGCCATTTTTTTGAATTTATTTTTACAGCAGAGGCTGGGCTGCCTCTAGGGCTCAGAATTTGCCTGTGTCGTCTACCAGAAGCACTTCCAAAGTGCCTCTCAGCTGACCGAAAGCAAGCGAACTCTGAGCCCCATAGTTTTCAGCCCAGTTGACTTCTCTCCAGACCTGACTTCTGAATAAGGAAAGGGCCACCAGTGGATAGCAGGGAGGGACGAGCCGGATTTTAATCAAGGCCAGGGGTGGGAACGGGTGATTGCAGCCCATTGCTAGCACAGGAATGGTAGGCACAGGCATGGAGTGGCGACCTGCCAGCTGGGAAGCAACCCCGAACCCTAACCTTGTCCTGTCCACGCTGGGAAATCTTGCCCTGCATGCAGGGGGTGCCTTCGCATCTCTACAGCCAAGTCCCAGGAGGAGGCGGGTGGTGGGTGGGCTGGCTTGCTGGCCGGTAAGTGGCATTCCCAATTGTTGTGGTGGCAGAAGCTTCACCTGCGCTCCTCTCACCCCTGCCAGCCTGGAAACCTTGCAGGCATCCAAGGCACGCTTCGCTCGGCTTCCCCCCGGGCCCACGTGAGTCGGCTTGAGTGGGAGTGAGGCTTCTGCCGCCATTGTGGATTGGGAATATGATCAACTGGCTTTCCCCACCCGCAGGGCGCGCAGGAGCAGCAGCAGCAGCTGTGGAGTCCGCATCCCCACACGAGCTCTCTGTTCTACAGCTGCCTCCTGGCAGCAGCCTGGGGTCAACCAAGTAGCATGCATCCCGGCCGGTTCGCAGTGCACAGTGCGGCAAGCTCTCTCTGACCCTGCAGGAGCCTGAACGCCCACTCAGCAACTACTGCAACCTTGGACGGACCAGGGAAGGGTAGTCCAGACAGGAAACACACTCTTTATACTAACTTTATTAAATGTTCCTTTAATAGAATTTTGCAAGTTTGAAAGTGAACATCTCCTCTTTACCGTTAGACTCCAAGAAACTAGGTAGGCTCCCTTCTCAGACGCTTGCTGTCCCTATATTCCTTCTTCTGCAGGCTCAACTACTACACGTCTGACTTGTCTCGTCTTTTGACTCTTCCATCTGTCTCCCAGTGTCATTCCCGTTACCATCACTAATCACTGAACATCATAGGTTTGATCTGGGAAATCAAATTTGACTTATATTCCAACAATTGAAATGTAGCTTCTTATTTCTATATTCAGGTATTCAGTCTGGTCAGTGTCATTGCAAGGAAGGTTATGCTGGACAAAAATGTGACCATTGTGCCTTTGGCTACAGAGGTTATCCAAATTGCATACGCTGTAATT
>JANHFO010005061.1:241865-252872 GCA_032468095.1 Pareas carinatus
GACCCATGTACTGAACCTTGCCTGTGCAAAGTAAGTACAGCTCTGCTTTTCACTTTGATTTCCTATAATTTTAATTTGATTTTAAGAATAGTACTAATAGCACAATGAAACAAATGTACTTTATGATTATAAACGCACGTAATACATGCATGACATGATGAATGTACTTTATGATTATGAATATGTCTTATGATTGTAATCATTGTTTGTCAAGTATAGCCCTATGATTATAATCACAGTTTGTCAATTATAGCCTGTATGTAAGTATAGAGCATGTACATCAGAGACACATTCCTTGTGTGTCCAGAAAAAAATAATTCTAATTCTAATAATACACTTGAAACTAGAACTTGTCAATTTATTTATTTGGAGAAATATCTATCTTAATAGCAATTTGTAACAATTAAGTGGAGTTCAAGCAAAAATCTCCCAAATGAGGATTTAAACTAAGATTCAGATTGTTGGCTTGGAATGAGCGATTCAACATGATAGTGAATATTAAATTAAGATAACATTTGGGGAGGTGTCTGCGAGTACATTAGCTGATTTTTTTTAACCATTCACATTTACTCATACATTATTTAGTCAGGAAAAAAAGTCTAGTATCTATAATGATGTATATGATATGAATATATAAGCTTCAAGAGGCTTCATTTTCCTGGCATTAGTTTCAATATTTATATTGTAAATGCCAAAATAAGGAAGTGGTTAAATGAAATTCAAACCAAAATTGATAATGGTGAAAGTTGATTTTTATTAAGTGACCTTTTTGGAACCTGACGTTCATTAGTTATGTGGAGGATGTGATGCTCAGTATTAATAACCAGCATGATGATGGGTATCTTTGATTGTCATGTGACACTCTTAGTATAAAATGCTAAGCATTTTATTGACACATAAAGCAGGTAGTCCTTGACTTACGGCCACAATGGACTCTCAATTTTTTTTGTTAAGTGAGACATTTGTTAACTGAATTTTGTCCCATTTTATGACCTTTCTCGCTTCAGTTGTTAAAGCAGTCGTTGATAAGTTCGTAGCCCAGTTATTAAGTGAATCTGGCTTCTCCATTGTCTTTTTTGCTTGTCAGAAAGCTGCAAAAGTAAATCATGTGACCCTGGGACACAGGAACAGTCATAAATATGAACCAGTTGCCAAGCAGCTGAATTTTGATCATATGACCATAGGGATTCTGGAAAGGCCGTAACTGAAAAACAGTCATAAGGCACTTTTTTCAGTGCCATTGTAGCTTTGAACAGTTACTAAATAAACTGTTGTAAGTCAAGGACTACCTGTATACAAGGGGTGAAAAATTTCTATTTAACACTTAGTTTTTCTTTCAGAAGAAAAGTCCTAGAAAATATTAAGGTAAAATGGTTAGCACGTTTTTTGGTATGTTGGTTATGATTATGTTCACAGGAAAACGTAGAAGGAGAAAATTGTGACCGTTGCAAGTCTGGATTCTATAATCTCCAAGAAAGAAACCCACAAGGTTGCACTGAATGCTTCTGTTTTGGTGTTTCTGATGTGTGTGAAAGTCTTCCTTGGTTCTCTACTAAGGTATAATATGACTAACATTCCACAATTAGTACCTCATTTGTTTTTCTCAAGCATCAACACCCATCTTGTGTTACTCTTCCCTGGCAGGCATTCCATCTCAGTCTGATTTACATAAATGCTTTTTAGTCTGCTAATTATTTCACTCCATAAAAACCTAGCTGTATGAGCCTGCAATTTAGATTCAGACTAAAAAGCCAAATAATGTCTTAAAAAATGAATATGAAAAGCATAAAAGATCCGTTCCCAAATGAGCAAAACATATTTCATACTTCTACTTTATATACTGTATGTTTAAATTATAGAAAGCAGCAAATTGCATCTGAAGATATAGTACGATATTTGAAAGTATTGTTCAATTACAGGTTTGCATACCATTTCCCTGCTGAAAACAAAGCACTAATTGTTAATGTAAAAGAGATGCTTGATGTTTAGCAATTTAAAATGTTTAGTTTTGCAATGATTATTTTGTCATTAATAATAGTTTAAATAGGTATTTTCCAGTAGGGAATTGTTTGCATGCCAACATTATATGACATGAACATAGGCGGAAAAAACAGGAAAGTCTGGCGAAAAATACAGCTTGGAAAGCCACTGTCAGATGATAATAGGTATTCTATCACCCTGCCAAGGGGACATGGCTGGTACCATACTCAAATCGTGGCTGGGCACATTAGCAGTTAGACTTAGACTTATATACTGCTTCACAGCACTCTCTAAGTGGTTTTACAGAAATCAGCATATTGCCCCCAACAATCTGGATCCTCATTTGACCGACCTTGGAAGGATGAAAGGCTGAGTCAACCTTGAGCTAGTGGGACTCGAACTGCTGAACTAACTGGCAGCCGACTGTTAACAGAAGTAGAATGCAGTACTGCACTCTAACCACTGCGCCACTACAGCCCATTCATGAAAGGGTTAGGGTTAGGTTTAGGGTTCCCACATGTCTCTTCACTAATACATGTCAGGTTGGCTCTTTCATCTTTCATTCAGTTAGGGATGACCAAGGCCTTATTGATCTCACATGTTTTGCTATAATGTTGTTCATGTTACTATTCTAAGGTCTGAAATCTATACATTTAGAGAATAATCGGTTTATCCTCTAAATACTTATTGTATAAGTATTACTGTACAAGCATATACATTATATGCTGCTACCTTCATTTATTGCTATTAATTGATTTAAATGTACGAAGCTGTGAAAGTATGAAGCATCTTCTGGAAGATGTGTGCGAACTTTCCTAAATCATCTCTAGGCATGTCTGATGGACAGCTTCTTCACCTTGCTAGCAGTGGAAGCAGTATCTCTGCATGGCATACTTCATGCAGAGTGGGAAAGCCACTCAGACTCTTTGTATAGCCCTCATAAAGAGCTATTCTGAAATCTCATTCCTGTATAAAGCATTTTAATGCTTTCATTGGGAAAAGCTATATCCTGTGATTTCTATTCTGCTTGGATTACTCTGCCATAGTACAGTAGCATTGGGCCAAATAAAAACAGAGCTTTGCTAAAGCCAAACACACACTTTCTCTCTCTTCCTTCATTAGCTAAATGTTTGATCATGTTTCCTGTTTTATTAAGGTGTCTTCTATGATTGGGTGGGAGATAACAACTCCATATACTTCAAAACATATACAAGCTCAAGAGGATCAGTTTGATAAATCTCATCAAATAAGTATTAACAACACTGAGGTTGCAAAAGTACTAAATCCTCCTTATTATTGGTCTGCACCTAAATCATACCTTGGAAATAAAGTAAGTACCATGGAGGAAATGGTCTATTTTTCAGTGCTGTGTGTTTATGTATGAAGTTTTCTGTGTTGCATATTCACTTTACTATTTATATAATGCAACACTTAAAATACATAGGGCATCTTTTCTCAGGAATCCTACCAGATTAGGATCATTAAAATTATCTCTGGATTATATATATCCTCTCTTCCCACCCACCCACGGAATTGGTGTTAGAATTAAGATGCAAACATTGTTGGCAAATAAAAATATGCATTTAAATATAGTAGCTGTGTCTTCATATCTCTATATTTATAATTTATTCATTGTATAAGGAAGATTTGGTTTAAGAAATATTCATAGAACTGTTGCAAGATACAATTAAGATGTTAAACAATAATTATATTTAGATACCAAAGACTTAAGAATTGGTTCTTGAAAATTTACAATTTTCTGTAATGGAAAGATGGTAAAACTAAAAAGAAGCTAGGAATGTAAAAAAAGTTACTAAATGTAGATCTGTCAAGTCACACTTAGATTTTAAAATGTGATGGTAAATATAGAAAATAAGATTTTTTTATATTTGTTCTTTGTGCCTAATCTAACATTTTAATAGATAATTTAATAGCAAATCTTAAAAAAGGTGAAATCTATTTCATTGGATGCAAAATTTATACTTCACCTTCGTATTGCTTTCAAATTAAAAAGAAGAAATAACACTTTTGATTTCTTGCCTTTTATGCTTTCAGCTCACTTCCTTTGGTGGCTTTTTAAAGTATACAGTATCTTATGATATTCCCATGGACAGTCCAGATGGTGACTTGGTATCTAGTGTTGACGTTATTATTCAGGTAATCATATTAAATGGGCAAGGACACAAAGTATGAATGCATAAAGTATTCTGATGCTTTTGAGAGAGGAAGTTACTGATTTCCCCTTCTTCTGGTAGCAGTTCTTGTTCCTTTTGTAGTGTTTCCTAGAAGGGCCTCTGAATTTCTGCAGACGGTTCTTTAGTGCAGTGCCTCAACCACCTTTTGAGTACCAGGGACTGGTTCCATGGACAAATATTTCTTCACAGATCGAAGGGGGCGTGATTTTGCATGCTGCCTGCATCTCACCAATGGGGCTTGGCTTCTTTGTGCAGCCCAGTTGCTGGTATGCTGTGGACCGGTGCTGGTCCACAGACCGGGGCCCTGTTTTAGTGGAGAGTTGAGAAAAGATATCATTGTGACAATGAACTTGGAAAAGTTCTCTATTGTGTAGACTTTTGGATTTTGCTTTTAAAGTTTGCTTTAAAATTTTAAAAAAATGTAAATGTGAAATTAGTGTACTCTTGTCAGTGAATCTGATTCAAAGTGGAGAGCTGTCTTCTCCATCATGGCGTCTTCCACTTGTATTTAGACTTGGTTTGGGACGTAAAAGTATTAAGTGGGTTTTATGACTAAGTGGGTTTAATTCCATGAAAATGTGTTTAAATTCATGATCTACGTATTTCTTAATATTACTTTAGTCCAAGATGATTTGAGGGAAATTAATGGTGTGCAAAATGTTTTGAATTTGGATTGTTCAGAATACTTTATTTTGAATCTCAAACATCCCATTTAAAGAGATCCTAGCTGGTTAGAAAGTGGAAGGTTTTGCACTTAAAACATACATTTTTAGAACTTGATATACTTCCAAAATAATTCACATATAGATAAAGATATATGACATTTGAAACTGATGTTTTCCATTAAGAACAGTTCAAATTCAAAACTTATTACATATGCTTAAAAGAAATGTTGCTTGGAAAAGAGTGGTTTTGAAAGAAGAGGAATCCTGGGAACGTGTATGGATTCCATTAAGTCAAATTTTAAACAATTTCCAATCAGACTTCAGAAATGTATAAAATAACAATATCTGTCATTTCAGGGCAATGGACATATTCTATCTACAAGATCTGAAGGGCTGTCTTTACAACCATATGAGGAATATTCTAGTACAGTGCAACTTATCTCTGAAAACTTTGTGGATTTTAATACAAAGAGGTCAATAGATCGAGACACCCTGATGACAGTTTTAGTTAATGTTACCCGTCTTCTACTTAGGGCCAGTTACAACACCGCAGAAAAATCTGTCTATAGGTAATGTAAAGATCTGTTTAAAAATATATACCTAACAAAAAGGATCAAAAAAGAATCTCAGAAGCACTTAATGTTTTTTTTAATTAAAAAGTCTTGTGGCAAAGGGAAAACGTTACATGAGATAATATCAGATTCCCAAGGTTTTTTTTTAGTTAAATAGGATAAAATTAAATAGGATCAACATGACATGATAAATGTACATTTTGGTTATGAATATATCTTACGATTGTAATCGCAGTTTGTCAATGATAACCTGTATTTATGTATAGAGCATGTATACCAGAGATAAATTCCTTGTGTGTCCAGACACACTTGGACAATACATTCAAATTCTAATCAAGTGGTAGGGAATGTAAAAAAATAACAGTGATGTGCCATATAGACAAACAATCTGACCTGCTATCAGAATCAGAATTTATTGACCAAGTGTTTCTGGACACATAAGGAATTAGTCTCCGGTGTACATACCTACATACATACAATAGACAACCTTTGATTGCAATAATAAGATACATTCATAATCATAAAATTCATTCATGTTATGTACATATGAGCAGCAGTCAACAAACCACCATCTTAATCATGAATATAATCATAATCAGCTTCCTGTATTATCTATTACCCATATTTGCTAGATATCAGGTCAAAAACTTCTAGCTGTATTACAGATCTAAAGCTCATACAGACTACAGTTGGATTTTATTTAGAACTACTGAATGTTTACTAGGTTCTGAAATGTATTTTATATGGAATTATGAATTTAGAACAAGAAAGAATGCAAAGTTTTACCTATGCTTTTGTGTATTTTGTGGATATGCATTATTTTACAGTGAAAAATTGTTGCATTGTTTACATCATTGATTTTCCATTTTTATGTTATTACAGGTTGGACTCTGTTACTTTGGACACAGCAAATGCTAATCTCGTAGATCTGTCTTCAGCTGTACATGTAGAATATTGTGAATGTCCTCAGGGTTACTCCGGAATATCTTGTGAAGTAATCTCAATTGTCTGTCTGTCTGTCTATTATGCAATATTTATTGCCTCATTTTAAAATGCATTTTCCAAAGGGATCATATGATCAATTTACTTATCAGTGATGTCATATATAAAAATGCAACTTAAAAATATCAGCATGGAATGAAGTAGTAAGAAGTAAAAATCATCAAGCCACTGATCAGCGAACACCTTCAACCCCCCCCCCAAAGAAACATATATAAAAGACCATATTTAATAACTATGATTGGAATTAAATAGATCAGAGAATGAAATGTTATTTGTCAGTATTGCCAAAATAGCAATAACACTTAGACTTACATACCATTTCATAGTGCTTTATAGCCTCCTCTTTACAGAATCAGCATATTGGCCCTCAACAGTATGTGCCAGTCATCACTTCTTTTAGGAAATTCCAAAATTGAAACATCTACCACAAAGATGTCCTTCTCCTCAGTGAATAAGACTTCCAAAAATGTACTTATTTATATATTTTCCACATTAATTATTTTTAGAAATAATTCAAGGCAGCAAACACACACAATACTACTTCATCCTATTTCCCTCAAAATAATAATCCTGTCAGGTGAGTTGGACTGAGAAGGAGTGGCTGACCCCAAATTACCCAGCCAGCTTTCATGCATAAGGTGGGACTAGAAATCACAGTCTCCTGGTTTCCAGGGCAGCACCTTAACTGCCGTACCAATCTGGCTCTTAAGATAATTCTAATAACTAAGCTAGTCACTTAGCATGCATATTAGGGCAGTGCAGTGTGATCCAAAGGAGGAAAGAAGACTTTTAAGGCATCTCATGAAGTTGCGCATATCACGTCACCTTTTCCCCTTCAAATCTGGTTTTGCATCACATCCCTAATATATATAAATATATTGAAAGTAAGGAGCAACGTCCTACATACAGAATGTTTTTGGCCTGCAGTTTTGAAAATTGCACTGCCAAAATACCATTTCTTATTTGGTATGTCTAAAGTAGCTTCATGTATTTTCCACTTTGTGAGTAACATAACCTCTCTCTTACATTTTTTAAGGAAACTGGTGAGAGTTCAGTATTTCCTATAGCTAGATCTAAAACTGAAATAATATGAAACTAAAATCATATCTTATCCTTTTTCTTGTGAAAACTGTTAATAAATTATTTATTAATGAAATTCATAGACATTGATATTTTTAGAAAACCCAATATTTTCTGTTATATACTATAAGAAATAACTCACATATTTTACTCCACTATTTAAATGCTTTTGAAATTGCTGTTGGATATAGACTTGTAACCAGCTCTTCTTGTTCAATTTCCCAAAAAAGCACTACAGATCTAAAATTGTAAAATCTTATTTATAGGTAACACAGTTTGATTTGGTTTAATGGGTTTTCAAACTATTGCTATGATTATAAGAGAAGATTTATGACAATTGATACATGCTTGCTCTAATCTCTTTTTTTATACTATTTTTAGTCCTGTGTTCCTGGGTATTACCGAGTGGGTGCAATACTTTTCGGAGGGATTTGCCTGCCATGTGATTGCAATGGTCATGCAACGGAATGTGATAGTTACAGTGTTTGTATTGTAAGTTGTTTGTTTCCTGCTTCTAAGATCAAAGCATTCCTAGTCTGTAAAATGTTAACATTTTTAAACATACATCAAACACACATTTTCCTAACCATTTCTGCTACCTTTAAAGTCTACTTTTTGTGCATATTAAAGTAATTCAAAGTCTGTCTTTAGTTATAAGTAATGTAAAACATACTTTATAAGAAAATCCATGAAAGCTACAAATTTTTTCCATTCAAGTCAATGACCTATAGATCCAGAACCTATAGATTTGGATGAAAAAATACTGGAGTCTTTCTTTTCTTTTCTTCTCTTTTCTTTTCTTTTCTTTTCTATTTTAATTTTCTGGCCAACCATCTAATCTAGTTGATTCTGGGGCCTCCCAAAAGGTTATTATGTGATTGTTGTAGTAAAAATATCTGGATGACTTCTATGATTGCCAAACTAAAAAACCATTTCATCTGATTTAAGTTCCCATCAGAGTAATGCAACTAATTTATGAAAGCAAATACGTGTATCAGTTCTGTTAAAGGGCATATGCATTAATTGTTGCTGTGAGTTTACAAAAGCTTATTGCCACTGGGCTCCCTGTTTCTTTGTTTGTTCTTTGAATACTAAATCTGCATGTGAATAAAATTCCATCCAAATTAAGCATCAAAAGGCTTCTTGTGTGTTTATAGGCTTGTGAGCATAATACCACAGGGCAATCTTGCGAGCAGTGTTTGCCAGGATTCTATGGAATGCCTTCCAAAGGAACCACAGAAGATTGCCAGCCATGCGCTTGTCCACTGAGAAGTGCTACTAACAAGTAAACTTGCTTATTGAAAATGATAAAGTAAAAATTTCAGACATGCCAGGCCACTAAGAGACAAGGAGATGCAGAAAGTGAAGGGGGAAAGTCAGGAGAAAAATTCCACTTCGTCTTCTGAAGTGATCACTCTCAGGACATTTATTTTTGTCCGTTTCTTTTTTTAAAGTTAAAATTTAGCCCTTCCTAAAAAATAGTGTTGTATGCTGCTAATATTTTTTTTTAAAAAGTGAGCATTTTTCTACTTACATAAATAATAGTAGTTTAAGCTTGCCAAGTGACTGTTAGCAATCTAGTAAATTGTTTCAGACATTCTGGAAGAGTTTATATTTTAATGATGGCGCAGAGGTTAGAATGCAGTATTGTAAGCTAATTCTGCTGATTGCCAGGGTTTTGATCCTCACCAGCTCAAGGTTGACTCAGCCTTCCATCCTTCTGAGGTTGGTAAAATGAGAACCCAGACTGCTGACTCTAAACCGCTTAGAGATGGTTGTAAAGCACTGTGAAGTAATATATTCTGTAAGTCTAAGTGGTATTGCTAAGGGACAAAAGTTTTTCTCTCTTAAGTACTGAATATTTCAGATACTGTAAAGTTGTTTATTCAGAAGGACATGCATGTAGCTAAAATGAAATTGTGTATACAAGTGTAACACAGTTTGAAACTAATTGAGTGGGGCTTGATTCTGAAGAGGCACATATAGGATTGAACAATGATTGTATTCTTCTGTGTTCACTTATTATTACATTGTGCAGTCATGAACTGTCCATGTATTTCATGTATTAACTTTATATACAGTAATCTATCTCATAAATAACAGAATTATTTATTTTTAGTTTCAGTCCTACTTGTCATTTGGATAACAGAGGTGAAGTTGTCTGTGATGAATGTTCTCCAGGCTATACAGGAGTCAGATGTGAAAGGTATGGAGAAGCAGAAATTGTTGTTAGTCAAATATTGTTAAGCATAAATGCAGATTTACTTCTATTCTATTTTAAAATTTATTTTGAATGCATTTTAATTGTAACAGTGATGGAGATACCATGACATAAATGCATTTGGAAGATGACAATATTTATCTTTATTGTGGTCATATTAGTTCTTGTGATGAGCTATATTTGAAAAGAGCCAACACTTTTGGGGAGAGTCCTGAAGTCTTACTATCAAGCAATCATATTTGGACTATGTACAATATAGTTTATTCCTTAAAAATCAAATATGCCTAACTACCTGATGTGGTCCACTACTTCATATTAAACCAAAAACAAATGATCATAAAGATGAATTACTTGATATCAAAAATGTGTTGCAAATTTGACCCCAACATCGGATTTTGTGAGGTAGATGGCAATAACATGGACTTCTAGAACTAACTCCTTTCAAATCTATCTAAACTTTTCAATAAGTTTGCTAAATAGTCACAACATTTAACTAGACTATCTACTGATTTTGATAGAGGCAGACACTCTTAAAATTAACTTCTGGATGCCTTGTTCAAAAATGTCCTTCAATTTGTTAAATATTAAATTATTTTGCTCCATTCCATATTAGTAAATCAAATTTAAGTGTTCTTCTCGTTTAATTGTAATCTTTAGTTCCTTCTAATTCCTTATAATGTTCAACCTTCTGATTCCTTATAATGTTCAACCTTCAAAGTCTCATTCTTTTTAAAGAAAATTCAAAACAGCAGTATTTTCCCATGGGAAGGATTATTATAATTAATTCCAAGTTTTTATTGGAGCCTTTTTTCTACAAATGGGAATTAGTTCATTTGTAACTTTATAAAATTAAAATTTTAATCACCTTTTGTGGTTCCAAAATATTTTTAATTACTTACATTTGTATTTAAAACCTCTTTCTCTAAGGATTGAAGGAAACTCACCTGATGCTATCAAATCTGATTGTTGATCCAAAGGTTATTAATAACTGAAAAGCAGTTAAAAAGCAATTTTCAAAAGTGATTAGAAAGAGAAGCATGGAAACCCAGTGTTCTTTTGAAATTGCTAACCATGGTTTGAGCAAAAATATTTCTATTTACTCATCATCCAGAGCTTGTTCTTGTCGCACAATAGGTCCAAATTATGAAAATAAACAGGAAATATGATTGTAACATCATCTGAACAGATTCGTTGTATCAATGAAACAGCTATAGGAGCCAGGATGGTGCAGTGGTTAAAAGCAGCACTGCAGGCTATTTCTGCTGACTGCCATCTGCCCTTAGCCATCAAGT
>JANHFO010005061.1:258293-271512 GCA_032468095.1 Pareas carinatus
GGGGTGAGTATTCGCTTTATTGGACGCATACACTTCCCCCCCCCTTTTTTGGGGGAAAAATTGCGTCCTATAGGCCGAAAAATATGGTAACTTGATCTTAATGTATTTCTACACCTTGATAGATATTAGTAGTTGACTGTTAAAATAGTCATTATTCTTTTTTAATTACATGAATCCCAGAACATTTTACATTTCTCTGTGGTGTAAAAAAGAGAGGAAAAACATTCCTTTCTAATGCACAAATGTTGTATTAGAAGAGGAGGATTTTAAAAGTACTCCAAATGTTTTTTTCCCCTTGCAGTTTGGTTATTATGGCCTAAGTACTACAGCTAGTTGCCTTCCCTGCCATTGCAGTAAAATTGGCTCGGCTGCAGAAGATTGTAATGAAGAAGGACAGTGTCGCTGTGCACTAGGAGTGGCTGGAGAGAAGTGTGATCATTGTGCTCCAGGGTTTTATGCATTTCAGGATGGTGGTTGCAAACGTAAGTTTTAATTCATAAACCAATCATGCAATAACTAAAATTGTTGTAAAAGTGAAAGCAGGTCATTTCCCCTGGAGCTGTGAACAAAGATATTAAAGTGATATAAAATGTCTCTTTGAAGATATTCATGTTGTAACTTTAACATAGAGAATTGTGCTATCTAACCTGTTTTTATATTCTTATCTACAGTGTAGTTATTTTATATTAATTTATTAATCAAATTTTTATCCTGCCTTTATTACTTCATAAGTAACTCAAGGCAGTCAGCTTACTTAATACTCTTTCCTCCTCCTAGTTTTTCCATGACAACTTTGTGAGGTGGTTTGGGCTGAGAGAGAGAGTGGCCCAAAGCCATCCAGCTGATTTTCATGTCTAAGGCAAGACTAGAACTCACGGTTTCCTGATTTCTAGGCCAGCACTTTAACTACTACAACAGATTGACTCTGTCTCTGTCTCTCTCTGTCTCTCTCTCTCTCTCTCTCTGCCCTCCCCCTATAATATTATGAAGCCAGTCCATTTTAACAGTGAATAAAGATGGAAACAATTGGATAATAAAAAAGGAATAAAAACATCACATTTAGTTACAAAAACATTTACTTGATATATGCACCTTAGTGGTTGGGAGAAATTTCTTTTAATAAAAAATGGAAAATAAGTGTTAGGATTTCACAAGGCACTGACTTTCAGAATTCTTAAATCCTAGATTTTAAAAAAGGTCAACTAATAATTCTTTCAGTTTACTTGTTTCTCTCCTGCCCTAATTGCAGCTTGCGATTGTGCCCATACTCACAATACATGTGATAAAGATTCGGGAGAATGTATTTGTTCTCCTCACACAACTGGAGAAAAATGTGAACTTTGTGAAGAAAATTTCTGGGGTCGTAATGCAGAAATGGGATGCAAGGTAAAGTGCTTGTTGTGATATGATCAAGAATTTTTTAAGAGATAAATGAAATTTTATGAATTATTTTATATAAAACTATGCATATTAGATTTCTTTCCACCATGTGTTATTTCAGAGAAGTTTCCTCTTTCTTTTTAATGATAGATGGATAGATGGATGGATGACCAGGTTAAACCAAGATAATTTGTATTTTCCCTCTTCCTATTTCAGTTGACTGATTTCATTAATCGGTCAACTTTATTGCATCCTAAAGTCACTACAATTTCACTGCAAAGGTTTATTTTTAAATTATTTTGAGCCAACTTTTAAAATGAGTTCCAATAATAATTTTTAGAGTGGTAGCTGTATTTCTCTTTCTTTCTTATAGCAAAATAAACAAATGGTCTTGTAAAAGAAAACAATACTGGTGACTTTTTAATGACTGCAAAAAGCAATTTGTGAACATGTTCCTCTCAAATTTCAAGTTTCTATAATTTTTTTCTTCAGGCTTGCAATTGTAGTCATTTAGGGTCCCTCAGTCTCCAGTGTGACCAGCTGACTTCTCAGTGCCAGTGTAAACAAGGATACGGAGGGGACCGGTGTGCCCAGTGTGCTCTGGGTTACAGGGACTATCCTGATTGTATTCCTTGTGACTGCGATGTGCGTGGGAGTAAACCAGAGATGTGCAATCAAGAGATCTGCAGCTGCGAAGAGGAAACTGGTGTGTGTGTTTGCAAGGTATGAGATAATAAGATATTGGCCTATTAGGATTTTCATAATGTTTTTAATCATAGTTGTATGCTGTAATTGTAGCTGAAAGGTAGGAGAGAGAGAGAAAGGTAAAGTCTAAAGAAACTTTTGATAATCTTTTGAAACAGCAGGAATTGGAAAGCATTGTAAAGGCACTTCTGCAAAAAATCAGCATTCCATATTCACTTTCCCGTTGCATCAAAAAAGGGATAGATTAAAAAAAAACCTTATCCCATACAATCTCATGCTACATTTCTTGTAAAAGCCAAGAGAAAACCAACAGGATCTATGTCACTTTCACCCTAAGTGAAGGGTGCTATTCCTCTTAAATGGATGCCTTTCATGCCTCATCATTGCAGAGTAAAAAAGTTTTTCCCAATTTAGATGCACACAAACTGAGCCATAAATACATTTACTATGATCATAGAAGTTCAGCATTTCCTTCAAAAGTGATGGGGAATCTTCATGGGGAGGTGACTTGTCTAGAACTAATACAGGTGATATAGAGAATAAATACAAGCTTCTCTAGGTATTTTATAGACTTATGCATACTATATACCTATTGTTTACACACTATTAAGGCTAGAAAAAAACACTGTTGTCCAAGCCATGATGCTGATAATGATGTCATCTTGCTTTAGGAAAATGTGTTTGGATTGCACTGCAGTGAATGCAAAAGTGGGACCTTTGCTCTACATGCTGTTAATCCTTTGGGATGCATCCCTTGTTTCTGTTCTGGAATGACAGAATTGTGTACAGAAGTAGAAGGTTATGCACGAATTCCGGTTAGTAAAGCGTACTAGTCTTCTTTTCTTGCTATTCTTCTAATTTCTTCTTCACTTAATCACACCTGTTTTTATAAATCACTTGGATGGTAGCTAGGGTGGGAAGACACCACAATGTTTGGAATAGTCTTAATGTTTCCTAGTATTGTGTTTAGAATTTTCCTGCTATCAAGAATTTAATTATTTTATTTTATTTAGACATATCCAACTCCAAATTAGTTTATTTTGCTACTTTGAATTTCTTAAAATTTGTTGCAGATTGTTTGCGTTGATTGAAAAGTATATACGAATCTTAAATAAATAAATTGCACTTATTTATATGCATTTCAGTAGCAAGCAAGCTTACATTGTTTTGAATTGTCTTTCCGATAGGATTCTCTATGCATTCCTCAAACTCAACCACTGCCTTTTGTCTAAGGAAAGCAGTTTATCACAGTTTTGATTCTTTTTTGCTTTCTTTTCCTACATCCTTATCTTCAGCTGGTTTATATATCTAGAGAAAGGATGAGAAATATATAAAAGATGAAATAAATTGTGCATTCAACTTAGAAGCAGCTTAATACTAATGGAAATGTAATGTAAAACTACTCCCAAATTTCAAAGGATGGGGGATGTTTTAGTTATTTTCAGGAAGCAGCCGAACTCTTCCTTAGTCTGAGACTATATGTAGTATATTTTATGAAAATGCCTAACCTGTTGGTTGTTGGTATTCAGGTAACACTGACTCCAGAACAGGAACTATTACATGTGGTTTCTCTCAGTAACTTTACTGGAACAAGTGAAGGTGTATTTTCCCAATTTCCTGACATCGTAATGGATGCAGCAACAGTTCGCCAACACTTAAATGCAGAACCCTTTTACTGGAAACTACCAGATCAGTTTCAGGGAAACCAGGTAAATGTCTATTTTTCTGTTTTTTCTGTGGATAAGTCTGAAATTCAATACCTAAAAATTCTGAAGAGAATTCACAATATATACCCGAATACTTACATTCATTCATATATGTTCATGGGGCATTCAAAGCAAAACTATTAACATTTTATATATCTTTGTTTTTTGAGACCACATAATATGTGTAAAACAGCTGCTTGCAGAATTATAAAAGATACTAGACTCAGCAAAATCTAAAATCTGAGTGAACATCCAGGAACAGAGATGGTGGCATATGCTGGGGGTCGCAGCTTATACTGTCATTGAAGGCCCAGATAAAATGCCCTGGTTTTCTGACCCTGAATTGATACTGAACTAGCTGTATGAATTATTGGTAGTTGTTTAACAAAATTGCTACTTGAATTTTAAAGCACTGCATTTTCTAAAAGGAAGATTAATTATGCGTGTGTTTTTGGGGTAAGGTCTCCCACACTGGAGCTGTACTTCCCCTAGGAGGTACAGACAGAGGTATGAAGAATCTTTTAGTTGTACATTGTTGCAATAATCTACTTTTCCTAAAGTTTCATTGTATTATATTCATTGTTCATTGCGTTCATTTTTCTGTTTGGATTTTTAGGGAAGGCATGTAGATTTCACCAGAGGGAGTTGTGATAGCAACATTTTTTAGGAACTCTGTTTTAGCGTCTTCTATTTGCTATGAATATGGTAATTGAAAAAAAATTGCTGTTGAAAACAAGCAAATAATGAAACCAGATCACTAAAACTAAAAGGTAGAGAAAGAATGAAATGATTCTCCAGGAAGTCTAGAAGCTAGGATATCAACTGATATATGGGGCTGTTGAATTACATATCTTATTGTAATAATTGTTAAAATAAGTTTTTATTGTTTTCACCAAATTACAATATATTGCAATATAGTTCTTCACCTCATTTTCTCCCATGTGGAAAAGCTTGTAAAGTTATACTTTTCCAGAAGGACATGCAATTGTTAACTTTGTATTGTTTCAAACATGACCTGTTTGAAATCTTAGATTCCTGAACTGGCTTTTAAAAACTAAATATAGGTCATGTTGATTTTAGTTTTTGATTCAGATGGCAAAAAGCATTTATGGTAAATGGAGAGCAAAGAGCAAAACCCAAATATATTGACTTTATTGGAGAATAAGAAATTCTTGCTTGATTTGTAAATGAAGTCAATATATGAAAAGTGTTAGAAGAAAAGAGATGATTCTGAAGATCAGATTTGGGAGCAGACCATGAGAAAAAAGATGGTCTGCTGCTGATGTAGATTTTAGTGAAAATACTTCAAAAAGGTCTAAAATTAACACTACAATTACTTATCAAAACAGTTCATGGCGTATGGTGGGAAATTGAAATATTCAGTAGCTTTTTATGCTCTGGATGGTCTTGGAACTGCAAACCTTGAACCACAAGTTCTGATTAAAGGAGGTCGCTCTAGGAAACTGGTGATCTACGTGGACGTTCCTGCTCCAGAAAATGGATTAAGGCAAGATGAGGAGATACTAATGATGGAGGTGAGTTTGGTTATATATGTAGAAACATGTCTAGATACTTTGGTCACAGCTGAATAAAGACATTGATTTCTCTTTACTTTTTTTGCGAATATTGAAAATTTATTTATTTATTTATTTATTATTTAAATTTCTATACCGCCCCTCTCCTGGCCCTTTCTGTTCAGATTATTTGTCTTTTATAACATGTCTTGTAGGACATAGTCAGGACATAGTCAAGTGACATATTAAACTGCTTCATGTCCAAGAAAAATATCCTATTCTCTTTCAGATATTTGATTGGAAACATCTAGAACCTGTGAGTGAAATCTACTTTGAGGAGCTAGTATTTGATCCAGGATTGTAAACTATAATCATTCTAGGATTGTTTTTAAGAATAAATGTGTATTAGTAGTTATCCATGCATACTTTAAATACATATATACATACATAATAAATACATGCATATATAAACTGTCCCAGAACCAAAAGCAGTATACAGATATCAGAGTTGGCTTGGAAATTCTTGCACAAACACTACAGAAAGACTTCTTGTTGAGCAACATGGGAATAAAAAGCATATGTTTTGCAATGTGTAAACTTTATGACTTGAAGAGGACAAAGATGTTATTGTATAAGCAATAGTACTTCTTCAGGTTTCAATCTTATCAAATAATATTTTTCTGCTGGACATTATCCACCACCCTGGGGGGTATCTACTATGAGCAGGAAAGATTTTCATGCATCAGCCTTGCTCCTTAGAGCTTTGTCAGGATGCATCTGTCTCTGAAAATAACTTTCAGCATCTTTCAAATTTAGCATAGCAATTTAGAAAACGCTTAATTTATAATATGCTTGTTTCTCCAGATTATTAATTTTAATCCACTGGGCTCATAAAGCCAGTGAAGATTTAATTAGGAATGTGTCATGACTAGTTCTTACGAGCAGCTTTATTAAATGCAGAAGCACTTTACATTTTATATATAATTAATTTTGCAGCTAAGGTGTTGAGGGCAGTGTTGGTAATATTCATTCAGTGACCATTTGCAATTACCACTGCAATAAAAAAAAGTAACTTTATATTTTATAACCAATCCTTGCATTTATGACCCTTGCCGATTTGGGAAGCAAAGGAAAGCTGAACATAGATCAAAATCACAATCACAGTGCCCGTGTCAAATGTGATCCCTAAACGAGGACTACCTATATACAAAAAATTAATAGCAATTTCATTAAGCAAGTACGTATTATTGACATTTGAAATTGATTTGTGTTTATATTTTTCTTGCTGTTAACAGAATACCTGGAAATACTTTAATGCTGTTTCAGATGAATCTGTTTCACATTCTGACTTCATGTCAGTTCTGAGCCACATTGAATATATTCTTATCAAGGCTTCATATGGTCAAGGATTGCAACAAAGCAGGTAATGTGTATTGTCCTAAAACTTTGATATTTATTTATTTATTTTATCAAATTTACATAGCCATCTGTGTCACAAAACATGTGACTGGATGATGTATAACAAAGTTAAAAAACAAGAGTTCACAAGCCTAACTATTATTATTAAAAACATTAAAAACTATAAAATGCAGCTTAAAAAATAATTGGTAATAATAATGGAGCCATCTTATTAGTTCACCACACATTAGTGTTCAATATACATAAATATAAATATGATACAAAGTTATACTGTGCTGTTTTTGATGGTTATGCTTCTAAAAAAGGTTCTAAATATCAGCAAGCTTTTCAGAACAATCTCTCAATGCAGCACAATGAAATATGATTTATAGTGTGGATTTGGGTAGTCCCGCGTGAGTCAATACACAGTTTAGCAATTACTTGTTTGTAGCTTATATGAAAAATGATCAGTGCATATGCAGAGAAACTTTAATGGACACATTTAATGACCCACATATTCAGGAAGATTATTATCACAGCTTTTGCTATGCAGAGCGGCCTTGCTCTTATGATATTTCTAAATATTTTGGAACGAAAACCTGCAGAAATGTCTAGCCAGGAGGAACATTTGACTAAGCTTTTATTAATTTGCATTACCTGCTAGTACCTTAGAAATTCAAATCCTGTGTTTTTAAATTTATTTCTGCCTTTTAGTTTTGTAGCCTATAGCTCTGGCTGAAATATTTGCAGAAGCCATCCCAATTGGTAGGAAATAATGAGCAATTTTCATCTCTTGTCTGATAAATGAAGATTGCTTCTTTTTTACTTTGTTTTTATGTAACTTTTTTAGAATCTCAAATGTGTCCATGGGAATTGCAATGAAAGCTGATCACATGCCCTTGGCCGTGGAACGAGCTCACAATATTGAAAAATGCCTGTGCCCTGTTGGTTATTCCGGACTCTCCTGTCAGGTATGGTATGTCTTAGTGAAAAAAAACATTTTAGGGTAACATCTTGTCACACCTTAAATGTCTTCTTTAAAAATAAGTCTACCCTGTAATAAAGCTCTTTTCTATGTAGGACTGTGCATCAGGATACTATAGGGAGAAACATGGAAACGCACACCTAAAAGTGTTTCCGTCGATAGTTTCATTATGCATGCCCTGCCAGTGCAACAACCACAGCAATTCTTGTGATCCAGAAACAGGAAAGTGTTTGGTATGTGATCTTGTGTTTTTCAAATAAGCTCTTTTTGTATCAATATTTTGAAGCTGCTCAATTTGCTTTAAGATGGGCAGTTATATAAATGTTTAAAATAAGTGATAGTATTCAAAATAAAAAAGACATCTGAAAAATGAGATGATCAAAATAGTATAAGATTCCAAAAGTAGAAATGCAAACTCTTCAAGGACAGACTTTATATTCAGATGGTTAAAATGTACATATCTTATAATATTCATGCTACAGACTTTGCCACATTATTGTGGACTGCTTCTTTTGTAAGATTTTTAAACACCTTACCTTTTCACAAAAAGCTTTACAAATCTAATAGAAACAATCAATACAGACTCACTCTAAGGGGTTATTCTATAAAAGAAACCAGTACAAGGAAGAAGGGATTGAAATAAGAAATTAAACCGAGCCACACAATGTTGTTATAGACAACAAAGAAACTTCCAAGTGCTCTGAATTCAAAATAACGTTTTTCTATGCAATGTGTTGCAGTAGTTTAGATAAGCATGGTGGCCATAACCACCTAAAACTTACAGGTGGAATTTAAACAATATCAAAAAATGAATCACTGATGGCATTGAATCAGCAGATGACTTGAAGAAACTGGGACAATCATCAAGGGATGTTAAAATAAGAAACTGAAGTAATTACTTTCACTCCAAAGATTACCCGTGTTGAATTTTCTACAGTTTTATTCCATTGGTTTTCTATAAATATCAAATACCATTAAAAAAATAAAAAAATAAATTCCTGAATTATTGCTTCCTAGGGCTGCAGAGATAATACCGTTGGTGACCACTGCAACATTTGTGCTCCTGGTTATTATGGCAAAGTAACAGGATCCATCAAGGATTGTTCACTATGTGCATGTCCAAGAATGAGCTCTGAAAGGTAGCTAAGTATTAACCTGTCTTAATAATTATTATACTTGATATAGTATTGCATCAATAATAGATGCTATTGCTAGCTATATTTCTAGGTCGTTTCTACCCTTTTTTAAAATTTCTGACTAAAATGGGATTTGTAATTCAGCTTAGTCATATAATTCAATAGACATTATTATTAAACATTGGTTGATGTTGTGCTTACCTCAGCGTTTCACAGTGATTAAGCCTAATGGTTCAATTCTTTGGGCAAGTATTAAGCTGCACTAACAAGGAACAGAATTGTTTTTATGCATTAATATAGCTAAGAAATGATTTAATTTACCTAGGAATAAGTCTTAATGAAATCAGTGAGACTTTCTTGAATGCATATGTTATAATGTTGAACACTTAGCAGAATTGAATAGTACAATTTTCCTAAATCTTCTAATGATTTTTGTTGTTCAAGCTTTAGTCCAACATGTGTTGCAAAAGGTATAAAGGATTTCCACTGCAATGCGTGTGTCACTGGATATGAAGGGCAGTATTGTGAAAGGTAAGATATTCAGCACATTACAACTTTTGCAACAAATGTGCCTACATTAAGAAGAATTTACACAACTTAATTTTAGTTTGTTCTGATAGCATTAGGAAATGGCAAAGGGGATGCCAAAATTCATATCTTGCCCTATTAGAAATGTAGTAGATAACAAGTTGCTGTTGTATTGTTTCATTGTAGAATTAAAGTATTAACATAGTGATTGATGTATTAAACCTGATTTATTGGTTAGTCTATGTGTTGTAATGTGCCATTATTTGCTCCCAAAGTATGGCTTTGCTTTTTTATATATTACACTGTTCCAATCCTAGAATGAAATTCTTTCGATAGGACTATGATGCTATCAAAAAAATCCAAGTATTACCCCTGGGATTTTTCAGAATTCATTTGCAGGTCTACAGAATGTAGAATGCCCTTCAACATAAGGAATATATTGTATGTATAAGTCTCAGGCTATTGTAAGATTTGTGGCATGCTGGAATAAAAGACTGAATACTATGAAAGAATATAAAGGACATTGTGGTTTTATGATAAGGTATCTCAAAGTATCTTATTTTTTTCCAAGACTAGACATTCAAGAAAAGATAACTTGTCTTGATTCTTTCTAGATGTTCTCCAGGTTACTATGGAGATCCTAGAGTACCAGGTGGTAAATGCCAGCAATGTCAGTGTAACCCAAATGGTTCTCTCCATCACCACTGTAATCGTATTTCTGGACAGTGTGTTTGTAAGCAAGGTGTAACAGGACAATTGTGTGATCAATGTGATTCAAGGCACATTCTTGTGGAGAATGAATGTGTTTGTAAGTACTTTATCTTACTTTTTCCCTTTTGGTTTTTAAGTTGAAGTTTGCATGAAACAGGAACTGATAGTGCTGTTTAGTATTATTCAATCTGTAAGATATTGTAGCATGAAACATACTTGCTCAGAAAGTAACATTCTTAAAAAAATGTGTGTATATTGTATAGAACCAGATGAATAGGCGAAACTGTTGAATATCAATGTACGTATTCCACTAGGGAGAAGAAAGGAAATAGCTACAGAAGGAAATGCACATCTAGAGAAGGAATGCAATGACACACATTTAAAAATATCTACTCAAATATATTTATTTGGATTTTGTAGATGGTTTTGACAGAGTGCTCCACATAACAAAATCTGAGTGATAAGAACTCTAAAGAAATATTGACTAATAAAAAGCAGAGCGGAAGAAGGAATGTAAATTCTATTATCCCAGATTCTCTGTTCAAACCGGCGATTTTCAACATGTACATAATTACCTGGAGTTATTATTTGGTGTAATTAGAAAAAAAGTTGCAATAAAGAACTCCCAAAAAATGTTTCTGAAGAAATGAGTGTCTAAATGGCAAATGCTATATAGTGTACCTGAGTTAAAGTACTGAGTATAGCAGATAAAGATTGAAACCATGTATATGAGGATAATCAAACCAAAAAAGGGATTCTGTACTTGTGTGGGTTTTTCCGTTAATTTTTGGAACCAAAGCATGAGACTCTAAAAAGATATCACAAAAGTTGTCACTCTTGGGTTAGTCAATGAAATAATCTGTTTAACAGGTACAAACATCTTTCCTTTTTTGTTTTTGGAATTTCTTCACTTTCTGTTTAGTTCACAACAATGCAGACTTAATGTAAGCATCAATACAAATATGTGTATTAAGCTGAAAATAATATCTAGAAATTCTTTCTTCAGCTTGTGATGATGACTGCACAGGGCGGTTGTTGAATGATCTGGATAATTTTGGCAAAGCTATGCTTTTGGTAAACTTCACTGCTGCTATCTTGGCACCTTATGGAGCACTCTCAGACTTGGAAAATGCCACAAAGCACTTAAAGGTATGTAGGCTATTATTTATCTTTTATATTGTAGTTTATATTGTTGTGTAGGTCGCTGAAGATTAATATATTGGTTACCGCTGGCCTATTTTAAGTATGATATGATTTGTTCGTATGCCTTCTCTGATACAACACTGTTTCTAATTAGAAATACTTCTGTGGAATATGACTTTGCCACCCACTAAGCCATGGTTGGGAGCTGGGTTGACTCTGTCAGGTATTATGATTAAGGAATAACTTTGTTTTACTGTAAATCCTAGACAAAGTGTATCAAAATAAATCAGTGTTTTATTTCATGGAAAGAGACCAGTACATTTCACATCTTGAATTTCTAATGTTCAGTGATGATGATGATGATGATGAAAATAATTAATAACACTGTTCCATATAGTTAGTTGTTTGTTATTATTTATCTAATTATCTAGTTGCCTTTATAAAATATCTTCAAAGTATTTTGTAATAAAACTGGAAGAGGGCAGTTTTCTAGCTAGCTGTGTAGCTATGCAATAGCAATAGCACTTAGACTTATATACCACTCCATAGTGATTGCATTACAACACTCCCTGAGTGGTTTACAAATGTCAGCATATTGCCTCCAACAGTTTACAGAGGTTTACAGAGTTAGCATATTGCTTCCAGAAACCTGGGTCCACATCTTACTTACTGTGGAAAAATGGAAGGCTGACTCAATCCTGAGCCAGTCAGGATCAAAGTCCTGGTAGTGGACAGTTAGCCTGCAATACTACATTCTAACCACTGTGCCACCACATATGCTCCCATCCACATTTTTGCACTGGTATGCTTCCAGTGCCCTTTGTCACTGATACCTGATTCTTAAGAAATATTGATTTGTTTTAAGGTGTTCCTGAGAGGTTCTATGTGTGTGCTTATGTGAGCTCTGAATCACATTGTGTGGATCATTCTACAGCTCTGGTAAACATACATTGAAATGTTATTACAGATTCAGTTTCTCCAAGATTCAGCAACTGAAGCTGTAACTTAATATTTTTTAGACCATCTCACTAATATCTTGGCTGAATTGAACTCTTCACATGTTGATCAATTTGTTTTTAAGTAAAGACCAACGTAATATAGATTTCATTTAATTTCTATTATATACCAACAAATTGCTTAGTTCAGTGGCCCCTAACCTTTTAGGCACTAGGGACCAGTTCCACAGAGAAAGTTTTTTACGTGGATCAGAGGGGGCGTGATTTTGCATGCTGCCTGCATTCCACCAATGGGGCTTGGCTTGTTTGCACAGCCTGGTTGCTGGCATGCTGCGGACTGGTACTAGTCCACAGACCAGGGGTTGGGGACCCCTAGCTTAGTTATTATACAGGCATTTTGAAATTTTCTAGGAAAATTATTTGATGAAAAGAACTGTTAAAGCACTATGTGGGAATAATTGCATGCTTAAAGGTTTAAGTCCTTGTCTCCAATCCTGACACTATTTGCATACACATTTTATTTCCAGGAATCCTTTGAGGCTGAAGAAAGTCCAAACTCTTCAATGAAAATTATGAATGGCAATCTTGATACACTATCAAATGTTTCAGATCAGTTCTACAAAGAGGTAGGGATTTTGCCTTTTTATTTCAAGTTTAAGCTTATCTATTACAAAAATAGGTAAAAGTAGACCTGCAAGTAAAAGATTTACCATAACATTGAGTTTAACTGGGCAATTATAAAATGTTTAGTTCTTTGTTTACTGTGTGAAAAATCTGTTCCAGACTTAATAAAGAATCTAAAAATTGCCATATTTATTGTAAAGCTTATCTAAGGCAGGAAACATTATTATGTGCCCTGACAGGTTTTTTTTTTATTTTGCCACCTTAAGGATGCAACTCAACTAAAACCAATCCTTGATATTTTTCTGCCCTAGCTGTGTGTAAGTGTGAGATAGGTGGCCAATTTGTGTAGATTTATCTATTTATTTATTTTATTTATTTATTTAGATTTATATACCGCCCTTCTCCCGAAGGACTCAGGGCGGTGAACAGAAAA
>JANHFO010005061.1:315953-326464 GCA_032468095.1 Pareas carinatus
TTTTTTTCTTAATTGCTCTGGTTGTTGAGAGGAAATGCTGTTCAGAGGGCCAGCATAAAGCTAGCTTCCTTAGCTGAGCCAGAGAGACTATAATTCAAACTAGCTTGTTGTGCTTTTTAGATTCATTCATTTTAATATGAGCAGTTTGTGGGGAAAAACACTGGTGAATAGGTCTCATTTGTGTAACACTTCAGCTGATACTACAGCAATTCCTTTTTTGTTTCCCTTTTGTTTCTTGACTTGCAGCTTAGTTCCTAAAGTTAGTAAACTTGGAAATTATGATGTGAATAAGTGAATAAAGCAGTAGATTATTGCTCTGGCAGAACAATCTCATATATGGATGATTTCTGTTAAGCAAGACCCATCTTAGCCTTGCATATAGACTAGAGTCAAATACAAATTCAAACTTTCTTTACCTCTTAAACCAGGCAAAAGCCTACTTTAACAATGAAACCTTGAATTTGAACTATTCGCCTCCGGTTCTGCTTCTACTTGCCTGTTTTCACAGTAAAATCGTGCCACAATATCTTTGGCTTTTGTTTGATTATTTGGTTGAATTGCCATAGAAACTTTTGAATGCAGCGGAGCATGGACTCTTATCACACCTTCAGGTATATCAGACTACAAAAAAAGGAACAAACAATAATTTAGCAATATATATATGCGTGTGTATGTGTGTGAAAATGCTCTGCAGTGAAAATGCTGTCTTTGCTGTTTTATCTCTTCCTTTGCAGCCTTTTTCTCAGAGTTGGTCTTTTCTGAAATTATCCAGAACAGGATTGGCTTTGTATAGGAGAGAAAGTTGCCATAAGGAACTTTTCATGCCTCCTTTTCCTTTATGGTAACTTTCTCTCCCATACAAAGTCAATCCTGGTCTGGATAATTTCAAAAAAGACCAACTCCGAGAAAAAAGACTATAAAGGAAGAGATAAAACAGCAAAGACAGAGCATTTTCACTGCAGAGCATTTTCACACTTTCAGAGTTTTAAAGGGATGGCTACTGAAGCTCTTAAAAACATGAGTGTAAAAAGCTCCTCTCCTGTATCTGAATCACTGCCTCTACTGCTAAATTTGTTACCACTCAGATTATTTACAGGAATGGTTGAGATGTAAATTAAAGCATAGAGGGTTTTTTTCCCCCAAAAAAGTCACAAAAGTGTAAAAATGCCCTCTCAATAAACCCAAGTTTGCTAAATAATTACTTATTAGTCTGTACCCACTCATCCCCACTGGTTGCATTTCTGTAGTGTAACATTAAAAAAAGGGTGATGAAAAGATTCTGAAAGGATTGAAAAGAAGTAAGAGAGTAATCTGAATTGAGGAGAAGCAGCACAAGTGAATGAAAGCCTAGGGGTCTAGGACAACTTGGCCCGACCAGCTGGGAGCTATCAGCTGGTTTGGCTGCTTCACTACCAAGTTACCTCTGCTAACTCAATGCCACCAGGTTGTTGCAGGACAACTCACCATGGGCAATTTAATTTAGAGACAACTCACTGCAAATGCCCAGATAGATACCAGGCTGCAGGCAGACAAGTGAGTGAACACGTGGGCAGAGTGCACAGCTGCAGCAGCAGCAGGCAGGGTGGGGTCTATGGCAATTCATTACAGTCAACTCACCATGGCCAATTCACCACAGTCAACTTGCTACAGTCAACCCATCACAGGACAACTTGCTCCAGGACAAGAGTTACACTAATATCAAAGAAATGGTATAATAGAATCATTAAGGAAAGGCTGCAAAAGGGGGGGCAGAATGAAAAGTAAATGTCAAAAATTAAAATATTTTTTTATTTATTTTAGATAATTAAATTGAATTGTTAAATTGCCCAATGGCGAGTTGTCCTAGGACGAGTTGGCCGTGGTGAGTTGACCATATTGAGTTGGCCATGGCAAGGTGACCTATGGCACGTCCCATTCTGGGTCGGGTGATGGATGGGTATCTTCAAATCCAGTGAGTTGTCCCTCCAGGATTTGCCCATGTTGAGTTGTCCTGTGACAACCTGGCAGCAGTGAATTTTCAGAGGGGACCTGGTGGTAGCAACAAGGCTGACCCCAGCTGGCTACACAGAGTTCTCCCATTCTGCTTAGAAGGGACATAACAAGTATATTTTCTGCCTCCATGTGGGCTTTTGAATAATCCTTTTGTATTTGCAACTGTAAGAGACCTAATCAAGAAAATTCCAGTAATTGTACCTATAAGTATTGTATTACAGTGTTATTGCAGGCTCTTGTACTGAAGCAAGGGCATAACAACACATTAAATTATAATAAATGCAAGGGAAAATTGGTTTATATAAGGGTTCCATTACCCTTATAACAGTTTAGGAACGTAGCAACATTCTTTGAAATGCAACAGTTTTGTGTACAAGATGTCCAAGGCTCTGCTATATATGTACATATTTGTAATTTGAGATCTCAATAGATGTGCATGTGCTTGAACTATCTTTGACCAATTATCTTTGTCATTATATAAGATATGTGTAACCTTGATATTGTTGCTCTTGTTCCTCTGGATGCAACAGACTAGTGGCCATAAGTTAACAGCTAACTTTAGAAAATAAATAATTGCGAGAGCTTTCCCAGTTGTTGGCGTATATTGACCATATGTCTTAGCACACTGTGTAAACAGCACAGATTCACTGTAAATAGCTTGAGTATTTCTGAATAAGCTAGAAAGTCATCTCCCCCCAAAAGCATTATCATTCTCCTCACATAATATAACGGTTATAAAATAGATTATCCACTTAATGAGAATTTCAATTGTAGTTCAATGCCACAAAAAGGCATTAATTTTATTGTTGAAGCTTGTACTAAAGTAAACTGCTGGTTGAAAAGGTAGTTGCAAACACAATTTGACTGACCTTATACTAAGTGCCGACAGATGTTCAAATTTTTTTAGAAAAGTATTTCTGACATTTTTATTGCACATTATTTGGAATCTATTCTGGTTTGTTTAATTAAGAAAAACTATTTTCTTAATAAAATAACCACCTCTGTTCTTTCTGGTCTCTCCCGCTCCATGGTTTTTCTTCTCAATAGTTTTCTTACACCCTTGTCAAACATGAGCTGCTTTTTAGTATTGTTTATTGCAGCCTCGTTCATCTTTCTCACTTGAGAAATAAGAAATGTTGGGACCTACGTAGAAAAATTTAATAAAGATAAGTTTACATGACAAATAGCTTTCTCAGTATCATCAGAATCATAATGATATTCGCTAAATGATTGCATTTCCATCAGTATTTTTCCTGAAGGTTAATGCGCTTTGTTATCCATTGATTCAGTTTTTTGAATTCTCTCCTCAACTCCACATTATTGTCTTGTTCCAGACAGAAATCACCATAATTTTTATTAAAGATGGGAAGGGGTAGGAGCTCTGAATACAGTTCTATTTTTTATTCAAGTAAATTCTTTTCTATATAATTCTTTTCTTTTCTTTTATGGAAAACCATGAAATTATTATAAATAAAAATGAATACCATAAAATTATGAAAAATTCTTTTCTTTTTTATGGAAAATTATTTCCCATATAAACAGTCTGTATGTTGTTATTTGTGTCTTGCAATTAATATATTAGTGTTATAATGCTTCTAAAAATAGTGAACATGGTGAACACTTTTATAAAAGACTGGAAACCTTTTATAGACTTAGTGCTGAAAATAGGAAAAATGAAATGGTGAAATGGTTCCACCTTGGGCATGAAGCCAGCTGAGTGACCTTGGGCCGGTTACTTTCTTTCAGACCTAGGAAAAAGGTAATGGAAAAACCACTTCTAAAAAACCTTGCTGAGAAAACTGCATGGAGTTGTCCAGGCAGTCCCCAAGAATCAGACACAAATGAATGGGGCGGGCGGGAATAATTCTATAGTTCCAGCACCGCCATTTTACAAATACTTTCACAGGATGAAAACATATATGCTCATTCAAACTTGATACCTATTTTTTTCATGTCTATACAAATCAGATTTCATTTGAATCTACACCATTTACGAAAGCTATCATGGATAGAAGAGTATGAATATGACAATATAGGAATTGGTGAGTTATAAATGTGGGATTATTTAATCAATATTCCTTACAGATTCTTGTAACTTTTAAATACATGGAAAAAGCTTACTATTAGTGCTTGGTAAGACATGATTTTACTGACCAGAATGAACACCTAGTTTAAACAGAAATAAATATCAACTTTATCTTTACATGGGTACAGATCGCTGCAAGAAAAAGTGACAATACTATTTAACAGTAAAATTGAAACCATTACTTACGATCCATAGGATATCCTGGTATTTAATCAAAAGTCTTACAACATGAGCAGTGGTGGCTGCTGCTAGCATTTCCTCTTGACTGGCATGTTTGCCTTTGTAGATGAAGAGGTTTGGGGCAACAATCATGGAGACGTTCCATAAAGTCATTTTATTTTTATTTTCATTAGCAACTACCTTCTTCAAAAACTGTAGAAGGGCCTAAATAAAAATCAATAAAATCACTGATATTTATTAATAAACATTGCTATTAATTGCATTTGTAATTCTTCCCATGGATTTAAATAATGCTGGATTATATTTCTCTCAGAATAACTAAATGACTGTCTATAATAATTACTATAACATTACATCTTGAAAATATTTCAATTCTCTTTTCTGCCAAATTGAACTCAAATTGAACAAATTATACTGCAGATTATCCTTTATCCATTAATGTGGTGCTCATCGCATAAGATGACCAGAGTTGTGAATCATTACAATTGTACAAATTGCAGGGCTATTGTATCAGTTATTCCATTTGATGGGCATATGCCTGAACCAAGGGTTACCAACCAAGTACTAAGGTGTGTAAATCACCCAAGATCCAATATGAAAATCAATTCAATTTAATAAGTCCATTTGATTTGAAAAACTGAAGTTTCACTCAGCTTCATTAAGTAAAATTCTAAAGCATTTTTCTTCAGAATTCAGAGAAAAGGTTTGGCACTTCACAAATCATAGACAGAACTCTGCTAGTCTTTTCACTTCAAAAAGAGTTTTGTGTAGAAATGAGCTGGGAGGTGTGGAAGCTGAGAAGTTTCAGACTGAGGAAACTGCCCAAGAACAAGAAAGTAGCAAGTTTGTTGAGGGCTTTGGGGGATTTTATTAATCGCATTTATTTTGGGATCATGGAAACGTTATCCAATGTAGATTGATATCAAGTCCTAATGAAAAATATACCTACCTTGGCTGCATCGCGACTAGCTTCGGGAAGTAGCATAATCAGCAAATGCAAAGCCTGTAGCTGCAGTTTGATTTTGGAGATTTCTAAGAATAAAATATCAGAAAAAACTTGTAAAACAACTGAAGTGGGCTACCTAATAGGAAACTAGCATGACATATAGAGCTATGGCTTTTAGTGGCTGTAATAGGCAAGGAGTAAAGGTACTGGTCAAATAAGAAGACAAAAGTCCTCCAAATCAATCAAGAAGTTATCTTCATTTAGCATTCCTTCCTCGGTAGCTTTAAGGAATAGGACAGAAAGGGAAACACTGCTTTTGTGTTGTGGCTGAGATGTACATCCAATGATGTATAGATTTTGATTTTGTTAAAATATTAACTGAAAAGCTGTTACCAAAATTATCCTCAGGTTTTAATTCTTTTTAGGCATGTTGATTGTAGGCATTTTATCAATTTATTATAATCAATAATTATGATTTATTGATAAATTCCTAAATATATATGAACCATTTATCTGAAATGGTATAGGGTCTTTGTCTTTGTGAAAACTGATTTTAAAACATACTATACGGGGACTAATAAGTAACAAATACATGTATCATAGGAGAAAAACAATATGGGAATTGGGACATGATTAGTGTACATTTGGGAGAATAAGAGCCTGTCAGATATGTGCTATTCCTGAGTTTTAAAGTCATTTGACCTAGCATCTGAAGTGTGATTTCAATGGTCATTCTTGTGTCCCTTCTTTGGTGCTTGACTCCTTAATCCATTTAACTTTCAGTTTTTTAGATTTAATATAATTTGTTATGTTAAATATAATTTGTGATCAATTGAGTGTAATTTTGACAGTGCACAGTAAAGTATCAGATATCAATAACATATCAAATAAATTCCAGAAATGCCCTAAGGACATGTGTAAAATTTTCTTAGGAAATCAAATGGTGACGGTAGTTAAAGAAAAAAAAAGCTTCAGTAAAATGGTGGCAGCAAAGAGTAATCCAGGTGGTTAGAAAAAGTGCTATGAAGCATTCTCACTAATTTACTTTTTCAGACATTGTGCCCATTGAAAAATACTGTGTATGTATGATGATTATATTCTATGGGCATCCAATCTGTATTCTGAATTTGCCTACTGGCTTCCTGCAGGAAACCTACAGCTCCTCCAATTTGTTGGATCTACTGTGCAACCTTTCTTTAAAAATTGGGAATATGCTGCATAGTTTTTAATGCCCACTAAGACTAATATTTTTAGTCTTAGATAAATGCTGTTCTATTATTAACAATGTCAGAATTGAATGTGTTAATAGCTCTAGCCTGTCCATACAGTCTTAAATATTTTGCTTTTCCTGCTGAGGAGAAAAATAAATAAATAAAAATAGACAGTGTTATGTTCCTGTTTTGCTAGACATCTTTGATATCAGATTGTTTTAATGGTGTCAGATGACTACTTGATTCAGATTGGGACACTCCTCTGAAGCCAAAATTAAAAAAGATCAACACGATAGCCTTTATATATTTATTTTGATATTGTTAATGCTTCTGGCAGAGTGGTCTATTTTTTTTTTTATGTTATTACTAACCTCTGGATTATTGTAATGATAATAAAAAAGTGACAACCCACAACAAAAGAACAAAAGGCAATAATTAAGAAAATAGTATTTTATAGTTTCTCGCATATTATGAATTCATATTCAAGACTTTATGGGGTGGGGGGGTCAACGCCCAAGGCTGAGTATGGATTTACTTAATTTCTATGGAGTGTTGGAAATTTTCAATTTTTTTTTCATTTCTTTCTTTATTCAGTCTGAAGTGCCTAGCATTATATAGCGTGGAAAACGTTCATTTGGGCTGTTAAAATACTACGTCCCTTACAAGGAAGCCTTGTCTTTTGTGATTCATTCTCTGCATAGATGATATTCTCTGGGTCACAAACAGGTCATTTTTCATTATCGGTTGCCAATCAGTTCTTTGAAGTCTGAAAAACCGTAACTTTTAGTTCAAAGTAGAAATCTTTTGTATAACATAATACATCTCTGTCTTGATATCTGAAAATAGTTTATTTCAATACTTTATCTTTTTAAAATCAGAGTGCCTCTGTCATGTCTTATAGCAGATTAAAATCTAGTCTGCACCTGCAGAAGGTGCAAGGATAAGAAAAAATGTAGAAATTAATCCCATACTAAAATGACTCTTTTCCTCTCCCTATTTTAAAAGAACCAAAATTACAGAGTCAGCAATCTGTAATATCCCAGATATTACTGAATAACTTCAAGCAGTCCTACTCATTAGCTATTCTTTCTAGAAGCAGTTCTTGAACAAGCAAAACAAAACTGGTTATCTAATTCTGCCTCTGACCATGAAAAATAATGCCCTGACACTAAACTATATTGCTATTGTTACTGAAGGCTTTGGGTTATGCATTAGGGTTGGATTTTCTCAATTATTTTAATTTAGTTAATGAATAAATTGATTAAATGTGTAGAGTTTCACCCCATAATTTTCTAATAATTATATCATAAAGGCCAGTTCCGTTTAGATTTTATTCAGATTTTTTTAGTTTATTTTTATTTTCCATTATTCTCTTCATTTTGAAGCTAGGCCAGTTTAAGTGGCTATGAAAGAGTCTATTCTAAACAACAGTAACCCTATTAACGCAATAACAATAAGCTTTCTAATGAATCCTGAGGCGACTTACACTGAGGAGTGACAGATGTATGCTCTTCTTATAGTCTCCTAAGAAAAAAGACCATGACTAATGTTTTCTGAGCTGTTACCAAGATCCCAAAATTAGATTATGCACAAAGTACTAATGTAAAACACCACCCCAATCTGGAAATTGTTTTGAAGTAAAAAGTAAAAAACCCAGTTTACTTTTTACTAATGGGAAAACCATACTTCCTATAGGGAAATGATAATTCAACCTGAATACAAAAAAGTTTTGCAATTGGTTGAAAAATCTTAACTTGTAAAATTGTAAAATCTTCTTTGCTAAACCCCATTAGAACCCCAGAAAACAGCATCTCTTAAATCTAGCTTCTTGCTCATTGAATGAATCTAAAGCAAGGCATCTTTCATTCAGTATCAATACATTTAATTTCTATTTTCTAAGAGAATACCTTTGTATCTGTCTCTATTAAAATTCATTGTGTTATTCACAGCCCATTTATTTAACCTGTCAAATTTAATTTGAACGCTATTTAATGAGAAACCCTTGAGGAACCATTGTTAAAATAATGTTTAATCATTATTTTTGAAGTCACTTAATTGTTGTGACACCCACATGACATTTAACTTTCTTGCCATGCCATGTGTCCTGAATTATTTCATCGTACATTTTACTATAGACCACTTTGAAATACTTGTAGTGCCTGCCTTAGGAAGAGATGACAATGATTGCCAAGCCTTCTAGTCCTGAAGCACTTCAAAGCCGATGGGGGACTTTGAACTCTCCTAATTCAGTAATGCTATTTGGAAGCAGGACCCATTTCCTTTCATTGAATCTGTCTCAATCAGCTGATTTAATCAAAACTTTATCAGTTTGAAAAATTCCTTCAATGTTTTTACACAGTCCTAAATAATTTATCATTCGCGATCAGTTTATATGAAAGTACTGAATCATCCTAGCAGAGGATTTGTAAATGACATAGAAATAACATTGTCTTTCTAACTCAAAATAAAGAGGGTATAACTGGATTGGTTGGCATCAATTCCTGGCAGTTTATTTTAATCCTGTGATACAGACTATCCTGACTCAACCAATTATCTTTCTCAAATCATTGGCAGTTTTGCCTTTGGCAGGGAATCTATATCCTGCATGGATGAAAGTATAAAAATTAGCTAAGGGACAAGACATTACAATAATAAACAACATGGAACCATCTCACAGAAGCTTCTCTTTTAGTTGTCCAAAAACTGTGTTTTTTATTAAAGGGGATAATGTCACAGACAATATATGAAATAGCATAACATTTCTGTCTGGAACAGATTCCCACTACCAGAATTGGAGTCATGAAAAATTAACTGTTTTTAGATGATCAGTAAAAGTTCTAAAAAAACAAACATCTCTCATTAAAGCTGGACTTTAGATAATCAGATCTTTTTATCCTCCATAAAAACCCTATTTATGCCATACTGAGAATCTAAAAATCATAGACTAAGACTGCACACGCTTTAAAAGTATTTCTTTTAATTATTTTAATTAAAAATAATTTGAGCTCAAAACACTCTTCTAAATTCAAAATAAGTTGTTTCCACTATACTCGAAGTGTTTTTAGACTGAAGCAGCTCTGTTTATCCCTTCTGAAACAGGAATTTCAAGCCATTTCAAGCTTGAAATATTATCAATATGACAGAACTTGATTTAAATACAAAGTAATATATCAAACAAAATAAAGCATATTGAACTTGAGATATTTTAAATTGGAAAGGTTTTGTACATCCTTTGTTAAGTACCCTGCTCTCTTCTAAAAAAGAACTGTCGCCTTATTTCTCTTCATGTTGCTCCTCCAATGGGTTCTTCCAGTGCTTTCTATGGGGGTATTAGAAAATTATGCTTTGGTTATACATGGTAGCAAATCATTTCGTGGTTTGTTATTTCTAGCTTATCATGATGCAGGACTACAGTCCTTTGCAAATGGCTGTGGAAAAATGTGAGATGTACATACCTTAAATTATATAGATTATTCTACAGTACTGTAGATGAGATTTGTCACTGGGACTATGTTCATTCCATTAATAAACTGTTCATACATTTTTCAAGTTATAAATATTATGAATACAGTATGTATTTTGAAAGAGTAACATCTAGACCTGATAAACCCCCAAATTATTTATTAATAGGTAGGGTAAATGATTTTAAAGGTAAACATGTACTTTTAAAATGCATCCTTATACCTTTATTTAACATAATTAATTATAATTAAGTCTTGTGATGATCTTTACACGTTCTCAAACTTTCAATACCCTCTAAAGCTCTAAAAGCTATTCTAGTCCCAAATTAAACTATGCCTCAATGTTTGCTATAATGTGATATGATACTGACCCATTTCACTTTCCCCTCTTTTCATTTTTACCTCTATTATATTGCATGCATGGTATAATCTATACAATTATCCAGACTTGGTACTTGAGTTGAAGGATGCAATTGTACAGATTTAATAGAAGAAAATTAGAAGTTGCCCATGGTTGTTATGTAAAGCATCAGGAGTTATGTGCATTCACATAGAGTTGCAGCTGACATGAAGTGAGGTAGGTGAGGTTGTTGAAATTAAAAAATTCTAGTGTTCTAAAAAAATTATAAAAACAA
>JANHFO010005061.1:331171-341186 GCA_032468095.1 Pareas carinatus
TGCATGAATACTCTGATTCCTACACGGGAAAAGACCCAAAAAACCCCAGAACTACATATATATATATATATATATATGTTAAATTATGTTGCAATCCCTAGTCCGGCCCCTTTAAACATTTAACACATATATAAAAACATTTAACACACATATATATATATATACACTTGCCCATATATGATTTTCTCCTTACATCAATATCAAAGGTCTTTAACTTTGAGAGAAAAACTAATTACCTTCACTCTGGAGGCAGATCCAGGCACCCGAAGAATACCTTCTGTTTCCAGACCAGTTTCCTCAAGTTTGAGCAACAGCTATGTCATAAAAAACAAAGTAGTTTTATGCAGGGTTTTTTTTAGTGCCAAGCTTTTTAAATATATAAAAAGAAACATTTTTAAAACAATTGGCTCCTGTGAATGTAAAACATTATGTCTAACCAAAATAATCAGTGTGATTAAGTAAACAGAACTAGTCCAAATCCCTAAGTGGCTTTTTTATTAGTTTTTTGAATTCAGTTCACTGAGTGAGAAGCTTAAAGATAACAGATACCTTGAACTTTGGCCCAAACAAAAATTAAACAAGGAATTAAAACTTTATATTGAATGAAACATAGAAGGAATTGTTGCAGTTCTTTAGCAAATAAAATAGCATTATATTCTTCTAGATAATAATAATAGCAATCACTCATCATTAAGATCTAATGTTATTCTTAGTAAGAAAATACTGTACAAGCAAAATAAAAATAAGAGATAAAACAACTGTTCGTATTTTATCATTTAATAATGAATCGGCAAGCTGAACTTTTGCATTCAGTGGTGACTATCTTCATTTTTCTAGAGCAGGGCCTCCAACTGGAATCTTCTAGAAGGACTGCAATATACGTCCCAAAGTTCCTAGCTATTCTGTGACCAAACTATTGGAACTGTGCTTCAAAATACGTCTGAAGGCTTCAGTTTGAGGAACCACAATATACATAGTGAACTACGACAGGCATGATTTTACCTAAAATTACATCTTTCTGACTCAAAATATAAGCAGAAATAAGCTTATCAACTCTCCTGAAACTATAAGATTCATGACCATTATTCTTTATATATGCAATCGTGACTATATAGATTAAGCTCTTTAAAATAATACTCACTTTTTGAAAAATTAGGGGAACTTTAATTCCAGGAAACTTCTTTTGATCATTTTCCAGGAGCACTATTAATGGAACACCAAAAAGGCCAGTTTCTTAAAGAAAAACAATTTAAAACAAGAGACTAAGATATAAGTAATGCTTTGCTAAAAGCTTAAAAACTGAAATATCTAGTGTCATAACATTGTTTGTAGCTACCTCGCCTTTTCATCCTTTCTGTCTGGTTCCTTTTTAACTCTATTCCTAAAGCATCATAGACAGCAGTTAATTCAATCAGAGAGAGATAGCGAATTTTCTTCATGTCCTCAGGAGACAAATCTTCAACTTCAGTTAAACCAAGTCGACTTTTCCTAATTGTATATTTCTGTAATAGATTTGAAATAATTCTTTAACATTAAAAAACATTAAGTGTGCATGCATGCATATAGTATTTCACCCTTAAGTATATTTTTAGTGAAAGGAATAAAAAAAAACCCAAGTGAAACAAGTTATAAGTAATTCTCTTAAAAAGAGTGCTGATTACAATCCTCAGTCTATAGGTGGCATCATTTTATTTTCTCCTCATCAGCAATTTCAGCAATGTATCTTATTTCTTAATTATCCAGTAATAGCAGATGTTTAAAAAACAAACTTGCTAAATCTCCCAAATCATTGTAACATATTTTAAGATGGCGATTATGCTTGAAAAAAACTCAGGCATGATATAGAGCAGTGGTTGCCAACCTTTTGGACCTCAGGGACCACTAAATTCATAATTTTAAATTCCGTGGACCACTAATACCATTTTTTAAAAAAAGATACATATATTTGTAAAATAATGATCAGAGAACTTCCATTTTATTAACATAAAGGCATTTATTTAATATAACAAAATTTAAAAACCTTATTATAACAAAATCATAAATGCTTATTTAATCCTAACAAAATATTTAAAGGTTGTTTAATTATAGCAAAATTATTAAAATTAATTTAATTATTACAAAGTAATTGAAGTTTAAGTAAGTGTGATATTTGTTCCTGCTTGAGAGAGAGAGAGAGAGAGAGACAGACAGACAGACAGAGAATGAGAGAAAGAGAGACAGAAGACAGACAGACACACACACACACAGAATGAGAGACAGAGAGAGAGAGTATGACAGACACCAGAGAGAGAGGCAGAGAGAGAGAGAGAGAAAAGAGAAACCGAGAGAATGAGAGAGAGGGGCGGGGAAACTATACAACTGAACAAAAAAAACATCAAATAATCTCCATATTTTCCTGTGAACCACCAAAATGTTATTGTGGCCCACTACTGGGCCCTGGTCCACAGATTGACAACCATTGATATAGAGTACATAAACTTGAGGAGCTTAAACTTACAGGTAATGCAGAATCATCCTTTTTAAACCTTTGACTTTTGTGACATTCTCTGTGTTTTGGAACCATCATGGCTGATTCTGAGAATGAAATTTCAAAGGAAAGCTCCTCTTTCTCCAACTGGCTGTGTTTATTGAATTCATACTCCATACAGTCACTAGCTGAAATCAAGGGACAATTTTCATGAATGCCGTATTGTCCGTGGAAAGATAACATACTCAAAGGCTGGAGGAACTAATTCCAGACCATTAACCATATTTCTTTTTATTTATGTAAAATCTATATGGCAATTCATGAAAGAATTATAAAGATATTTGTTATTAATTTATTCCACCTTAGTTTCTGAAGTGAGATCCAGGGCTTTGAAATAATTGGCAGTGAAGAAATGAGGGACCTGAAATGACTTTGTAGATAGAATGAAAAAAAACATATAGATTTTTTTCTCCCCATTTTGAACTCAATGGATTTTAATCAGGTGCATACAATATGATGCTAATGGTAACAAATGCCCGGAGGATCTCTTTTGGTTTCTGCCAAATTCCTTCCTTTCCAATTTAATTTGTTTTACATTCTTTCAATTAAAAAAATGAAAAGTAAAACATTTTTATTTATAAGAATATTTTTCTGTCCTGTGGAGAGTGTGTCAGCATTCTTTAAAAAATTTGAAATTGATGGTACCTATAACTTTTTGCTTGGTTTGAAAATGTATTAACTCAAGATATTTAAACTAAGATAATATGAGGCATATGTAGAAGGATTTGTAGGATACAATTTATCTAATTAGCCTTGTGGTAAATAAGCATTTACCAAAAGTAAATACAAGTACTGGGGAATAAGAAAATTCTTCTATGGCAGCATTAAATGCTCAGAAGCTCAAAAATATAATTATATCAGAAAAGAAATGCCTGCCTTTTATTAAAGTTACTTTTGCTCAATAATAAAGGAAATAGTACAAATGACTTACAATAAAAATGTCTGGAGTCAGAAATAATAGCATAAAATTTAGTAAATAGTAAACTTACTACAAAATCTGATACATAATTATTCACAAGTAAGTCACCCAGTGATAAAAGGGACATTCTGAAATAGGATTTCTGCATTAAAATTTAAATAGGATACTGCCACTAAGGATCAAATTATTTCCCAGATCTTTTTTTGAAAAAAAACAACAAGCTATGCTATCTATTAGTAGATAAATAAATAAATAAATAAATCTATTAGTAGATACTCACAGCTAACCATTTTCCAATCTGGATTTTGTACAGAAAACTCAATACCATTGGTTGTAACAGGTAACACTGGTATAGTCTCAAACATAGGCTAGAAGACCAAAAAAACCCCATTAGAATAATTTATCTCTGATACAAATCTGTAATTTTATATATACAGTTGGTTGCAGATAGCATTACAGAATTTTGTTTCTTCACACTGTACAAATTAAACTGCAATCGTCATTAAAATAAAATTATATTTCACTAAAACAAAAAGTGAAAAAGAAAACCACATAGGATTCTATATAATTGTACCACAATTACTGAGATGCTCCAGAAGATATCAGTGAAAATATCACTATTTTTTCTTTAAAAATAATTCACATTGGTTGAGATAGTTCAGTATGGATTCCCTCATTTGCTTAGCTAGTATCAAGGTTAAATGCATCATTTCAGCTCTGCTTATCATTAGATCTTGGGATGTCATGCAACTTACAATAGCAGTGCAAATCACTGAAATTATATAATGACAACTGGAAATAAAATTACCTATTAATAACAGGATAGAAAACAATATATTGATGATAGGGTGCATTCTTGTGTAGTGGTATTACTGCTGCTAATATTGCCATGAATATCAGAAGTTTTTGACAGAGCTATGGACAAAAGAACGTTTTGATATACCCTAGAAATGCATTTTATTTTCAATATTAACACATTTTCAAACATGTGATTTTTTTAAACAATTATTAAGTCATATACATAAAATCCTTCAGTGAAAACATATTGAAAGAATAAGTAGACTTCTATGTCATATATAAACCTATGCTACAGTTATAAGATTTTTTTGTTATTATTACTAACCAATTAATTTAGAAAGTTATTTTAATTAGCCACCCAAAGATATGACTGTAAATACATTCCTTAGAAAACAGAATGAGGTGTCCTAAGTAATTTGATACATATTTGTTCTTGCACATACCGTATTCCTTTTTTGCAAACTTTAAATGAGATTTACTGTCACTTAATCTCTTAATGAAAAGACATAAAAGGTGACTAGATAAATCACAGGTGTTTTTAATTCTTTTTTTTTGTAGGACAAAAATAGACTTGAATTCATGAGCAATATCTGGTGAAAGCTTTAAAGAAAAACTCGGTTACTGTTCCTCTCTACCATCATCACATTCAAGAACAGAATGTATAAAATAAAAAGAAAAGCATTTAAGCATTTTCTCAACATTTTGGTACAGAGTATTATACAATTTCAGGATTCCCGAACCTCTGGGTTGTGGCCCACTTCCAGCCCTTGAGCCATTCAGAATCTGGCTGTAGAAGTGGTGGGCAAGCGTACGTATGCATCTCTACTTGCCCAAGTGGTGGGCAGATGTGCTCAGCACTCACACAAAAGGAGCTACATGTACACACACACTTGCCCACCCCTCACACAGAACCATCCCTTTCCTCCCCTGCCAGGCTGCGAAGCTGGAAAGTTTGGGGGAACTCTGTACCAATTTAAAGCAAAACTCAACAGAATTATAAATGGATAACCAAAATAATAAAAATACATTTCAAAAATGTCTAAACCATTAAAATAGTTCACTTACAGAAGAGTTCTGGATACCAAAGATGTCACGAACATCTCTAATTGTGTGTTTATTTTTCTTTCTCATGGTCTGAGAATATGTGGTATATCTCTTCTGCACTGCAGCTGCTTGAGTTCGGGTCAGTGTTGATAGCAATGCTTCCCCATTGTCTTCTTCAGAGTCTGATAATAATGTGGACAGGCCAACATCTTGCAACCATTCAGCTTCCAGTTCACCTTCTATAGAAGAGCAGATATTATAAGAAGCAAGTCTGATTAGCCTGCAGTAGCAAAATATAAGGAGCTGGGTCACACCTTTTCTGATTAACAAATTTTCTTAAAAGGCACACTTTTTCATTAATTGATAAGATACTTCTCATCTGTTTCACAATGAAACCTGTATCTGAACAACCAACTTGCTTTCCACTCCTTACACGTCATATCACGCCGGTTTAAATATTCTGTCAGTCTAGCCACTCTAACCATTTGATGATGTGAGGCCCAGCTCATGAAAATTCATACCTTTTAATCTATTAGTCTGAAAACTCCTGATGTTTGTAGAAGAGCAAGGTCAGGTTTGCATTAGGAATATGATGAAAGGTCAAGAAGACCACAAAATTCCTTGCTTGTCTAAAATCTGGCTCTCAAATTGTGACAGGGACATGGTAAGAAAATATTGTAATGTAAACTGATGTTATTCAAGCCCCACAAACATGACCCTTTCAACGCTATATTAGCATTTTTTTTCATTCTTCCTTCCCCACTGGGTGTAATTGCTAGTCTGTGTGCCATAACCACTGATCATGCTCACCTCTGTAGGGCTGAGTTCTAGGTGATTACAATTTAATAAGAATCTTTATTAAAATATACTTCTGAAAACAGCTTGGTATGAGCAGGCAGGCATAGAATCTGTAGAACAATGCAGTATAGTAGAAACACTTCAGAAAGCTTGAAAGAACAAATTTGGAAAAGAGAGTGAGGAGGGGAGGGCATCTTGTTCAGATGTCTAAATGTAAAATACTTTGGTATTGAGAATAAATCAGAGAAAACTTTCTGCACAAACATGCTGATGTAAGACAAAATATATCTGTCTATATCCATGGAATAGGGGGTTATATGTCATCTTGCAGACAAGTTCTTTCAACTTATAAAAATAATTGGCTGAAAATGCTAGTATTTGACATTCTAGGGTCAAGTGATCTGATTTTTGAAGAGGAAAATATGATCTGGAATCTGCAGGGCCACATAGCTTCTATTTGTAACTCCTTAAACCAAAGAGACTGATGTCCCCAACTTCTGGGTCTTTGGGAAGGCTGTCAATGCTTGGACCCCATGTGTTAGGGCTGAGATGTTAAGGGAGTACAATATACTCTGTCTTGTACATTTATTTGTGTTTTTAATTATTTGATTGTGGACCCTGTTTAATATATTGGATTATTGCAATATGATCTACATGGGGCTGCCTTTGAAGACCATCCAAAAGCTGAAAATAGTCTAGAATGTAGTGATATTTGTAGTTCTGGGCACTTTGTGGTTAGCCCATGCTAGTATTACACCACTACTGAATGAGTTGTACTGGCTCCGAGTTGCTTTCCAGATGCAATTCAAGGTATTGGTTATCACCTTAAAATTCTATATTACATAAACCCTGGATTATGCTGGTTATAATCAGCACTGCCTCAATCTGAGAACATCTACCTATCCTACTAGACTAGATAAGATGCTTTCTTTGTAGCCATCCTGGTCTTTTGGAATAGTTTCTCAACTGAGATTTTGCATGGAGTACACTTTTAGCCTTCTGTGAAGGCTGTGAAAATCTGGCTCTTCTCTAAAGCAATGAGGTTGAATCAGGGATCAATGGGGTGGATGATCTTGAGCAGGAATGAGCAATTAATTTTTTCAAAGGGCTGCATGAGGAACTAGAACTGTTGTGGAGGGCTGAACTAATAGCTTCAGGTTAGCTTTGTCCACTTGCGCACAAGGTCGTGCGTTGACCAAAGTGGTGGTGGATGGCTGAGGCTGTATCTCCTCAAATGATGATTGCTGCCACCATCTCCTCAGGCTGTTCCAGGTGAACCATATTAGTGTATGATATCCCAAATCAGAAAGAATCTGGTAGCAGTCTATTCTGACTAACAGATTTTATTAAAGGGCATCAACTTTCATGAGCTGAAAATCACTTCATCAAATAAAATGAAATGAAATTTAACATTTTATGAAGAATTTTATGTCTAATGAGCTAGGGCTTCCAGAAAGAGAAATATCCTATGTAGGTATAGCGAAATAGTATTAGTGAATTCAAGGGATGTGTTGTTTATATTAACTTTTGATATTTTGATAGAGAGTCAGTTTAGTCTAGTGGCTAAAGGACCAAACTAGAAAGTAGGATACCATGCATTCAAGTCTTTTCTTAGCCATGAAAAGAAGCTGGGTGACCTTAGGCCAGTCACAAAACAAGAACTCAACTCACAAGTTTCTTGTTATGGATAAAATAGCAGGAAGTGTTGCATATATTTGCTGCATTCAATTATTTGTAAAAAATAAAGGCAAGATGCAACTACATAAATAAGTAAAATAAAATAAGTCTTTTATATTATAAAAATGATAAGCAGAAGCACTGTGCTTACATACAATCTGTTAATAATTTGTTAAAGCATTAAACTAGTTTTATATTAATGTGTGTGTATTCTTCCTCCTTAAATTTTAGTTGATTGTATCGTTCATATTCTTTATTGCATATGTATATTTTACCAATTTACAATTATGTCAGAAAAAACTGTGAGTTATCTCACAAAAAACCCCAATAATACTTATGAGCAAATATGTTAGCCATTTGCTTTGCAATTTTTAATGTGATAATTAACATGTTCATGCTTGTTTCAGTGCTTTCTGCTAATAGTGGAAAGACATTGTTTACTTATTAACTTTTGTATCAAACAATAGGCTGTGATTAAATACAGAAGAAAATTAAGTGGCTGTTATGACAGGGTAGACTGAATCGACCTCTAAGAGATCTTACATAGATAAGCAAATATTACTAATTTGATTGACAATTCTTAGAATTTTGTAAGAAAAAAACTATATTAAGACTAAGATACCTGGATGAGCTAAATATATAAACCAGGAAAAAGCATCGAAGTACTTTCATGTCTTTTATTGAAAAATATCAATGGAAAGATGCTATTGCAAGCTTCCAGTAGAGGCCCTTGGGGACAGGCTGCTGGTCTAATTTTGCTTTTGGCCTGACTCAGTATGTATCTTTCTATGTTATTGAGAGATACAATACAGTAACACAAAAAGGGTATTTATTTTCTGTATTTCTATATTTCTCTCCAAAAGGTTTATGGTTACCGAGAAACAATAATCAGGCTATTATACATAATTGATGCATTATTAAATCATAAAATCATTACTAAAATTATTAAACTCATAATCTTAATAATTACTAGGCATCCCAATGACAATGATCTAATCCTCAAGGGTCCTTTTGAAAAGCTCAGCTTAGAAGTCTACTAGTAGCCAATGGAAAGCCACTGTACTGGTGCAATGCAGCTTCCAGGTAAATTTCAAGGCAGCTCAACTAGAGCCTGATGTAGTTATTGCTACAAAAGGTGACAAGGGCTGAGTTGGTGGGTATATGGTGTATTCAGAGAAATACCCACGACATAGGCATTTATTTTATTTTTTTATTGAATTTACTTGATGCCCAACTCATAGCGAATGACTCTGGGTGGCTTCCAGTCTTAAAATCCTAACAAATAAATGTCTTCAAAAGAATAAAATTAGAAATAATGGAAAAGTAAGGAAAACTTCAGAAGTTCTTTTGATGTTCAGAAACTTTGAACCAATCTTGAGAAAAAAAAGAGGCAAAAAATTAAATTTCATTTGTTGCTAATGCAAATATATATGGTTTTACCTTCTCTTAGCTCAGGAAGAATGATTTTTATCAACAATTTTAATACAGCGGCATAACTAATTCATTAATTCAGTCCCCAAGGCTAAAGGAACTTTATGCTCAGAAGACACAACTGGGACTCTAATTCATTTCTACGATTCCAAGACAATAGTTGACCTCTAGGCCTCCACGTAAGTCTCATCCCACCATATGCAATAAATAAAGAAGTTTTATGTTTCAATAAAGGCTGGGTGTAATCCATTCAGAGTAAAGGACTTCAAGGCTACATGCTATCCTACTTGTCAAGAAATAAGCCTTTGCAGAAATGTTTAGTCACTGCCGGAAAAACAAAGATCGTTGTAAAAGAATTAAAAACATGCTCATCTTCAGAGTCCTTTCCCTATTTAAACTCAATGAGACGTAAAGAGCTGTAATTGAATTGCAAATAAAAATGTGAAGCTATAAACCTTTAATATAAAGGGGAAAAAATAATCTCTGTTTATTTGCTGTTTTTTACCACTCCAGCTGAGACATAGTAACTTGACAGGGCACGTTTTTTAAAGTATTTATCTTGTGTGTCTATAGAGAAGACATTTCAGTGTTTGCTGAAATGGTCTTCACGTATCAATCTCTGGCTAAGCTGTGAAAAAGCAAATACCTTTGAATAAAACTGTTCCACTGAACCTTTTCTCTTTTAACTTCTTTTGTTCCCATTTTAGATCCCTTTCCCCCAATCTCTAAGATTCTGGCATGGAGACGGCATTGGTCGCGTTGGTGGATGATCTCTGGAGGGCCTGGGATAGGGGTTGCTCCTCTATCCTGGTCCTATTAGA
>JANHFO010005061.1:351715-362199 GCA_032468095.1 Pareas carinatus
GGATTCCCTCCCTAAAAATGGCTAACGGACTGAGACGGGTATGTGATATATGGTTGCTTGTTATCTAAAGTGGAGGTTTTTTTACTTTCACTTTTCCCAGAGATGGCTTTTGCATTAGAATTAATTCCATTCACATGGCAATTCCATTCATTGCAGTGAAGAGGCAATCTGATTTGCTTCAGTGAGACACTACAACTCCTAAAAGCCTTGATGTGAAGATCCATTAGTCAAAAGTGGCATTCAGCAGCTGACAAGAAGCCTCAGAAGCTTCTGCATATATACAGAATATGTGAGAGCTTCTTTTGAATATTAGAATTACAGCAGGAAGCTAAAGGAATCAAGGTCACTTTCTATCTCTAAGCAAAGTGACAAGAAGGCAAAGCACTACTTAAGTGAGAGACCCAAGTTTTCATTAAAGCAAAGCACCCTCCGTCAAAGATTTGCATGCTCCTTCTGTAATCATAATATTCTCATTTATTCCTGTTTTTATGGTAATACAACTTTACATGCACAGATTATATGTCTTCACTGAATAACAGTATTCTTGTGAAACAGAATATTTCTTCAAGCAATGCAGATTGTTTTGAGCAAACCAGACAGTTCCACCCCACCCCTGACAGAACTGTATTGGAAAAATACCTCTAAAATTATTTTATAACTTTGAATTTTTACACGATAATGTCTAATCAAAATTAAGACTGTGCTACTTGCTATGAGCGATGAGAGATGCTGAAATTATTTCCTTTGCAAAAGTACAGTAACTTCCTCTTTTAAGTAAATATCAATTTGATTTCCAAATGATGGAAAATATTATAAATTATTAGATGGAGTTTATTATAGTCACAGAGTTTAAAATAAAGCAATATTAAAAATAAAAACAGGAAAATCCCAAAATGAGATAAGAATGTTACAACAGGTGGGTTTTTTGATGGGCACTCAAAGTGTGTCGGGTTTTAGCAGTATGACAAAATTTTGCTACGTTTAAAACAAGATGGTTATTTAATATTAAATTGTTGCTAGCGAGAAGTTCTCTGAGGAGGGGCTCCAGTACGAGTCTGAAAGCTCAGAAGACTAAATCTCTGGTTCCAGTGACTGACCCAGATTGGTTCCTGCAACATTATCCTGGGATACATATATTTGCCTTCATTCGACAAATTAATCCTGGGTTAAGGGTTAATTTATCTCTGCTATGAGTATTAACTTCTTTTTCCGTTTGCTGTATCGTTGACTGCTAAACTGGTATACTGCATTAAATTAATATTTAAACTGCATTATTTTATATTAGTTTAAATTTAAACATATTTTTATTTTCATATTTAAATATTATTTTGTATTTATTTTTATATTTAATATTATTTTTACCTTTTTAGTGAAGTCAACTCTGGTGAGCCTAAATGAAAAGCTCATGACCATTATAAACCAAAATGTTGACGAGATCTGGATTCAGCTGCCGCAAGCTTTGGAAGACAGCATTGGGGAATGTTTGTTTTGGTACATCCGAGGATGCCACATTTGGTTCTATTTTTTGCTGTTTTAATGGAAGGACAGAACAATGCCATGTGTCATAAATGCAACATTTATTTCAATATAACAAAAGTCTGAAAGACTATTTTAATTTGAGAAAAAAACACACAGATTATTTTGAAGACATAGAAGACTCAGAAGAAAAATCCATTTTGTTCTCTGAAAAACCCACCAATGCCAAGCAGTGTTTTATTTTTGCTGCTGTCTCCCTTTCTAAGCTATAATGATATGCAAGATTCTAAACATACCATGCATCTCCCCTGTTATTCTGCTTAACTTTTACTTCTAGGAGCCAACTCATCATCTTCCCAGCTGTCTTTGGAGTCTTCAGAAAAAGAAAAATGCTTCTGATCTTTCTCCTTTTTATTACATCCTAAGGATTAAAAACTTACTTGATTCTGCATCATTCCCCATACTCTGATCTTCCCTCAACTACTTTTTACTAACTTTCATTGTTTAATTTATTGTTATTAATAAGCTGAATTTACTAACGTAGCTGATAACCCTTCAAACTTTCTTCACTGACACTTTTAACTATTTGTAAATAGAATTTCTTGAAAAAGTCATATAGCACACATGAGAATTTTTTACAATTTTGAATTGGAGAATTAGCAATTAATTATGAATTATTTAACACATTTTCTTTTTCACAACAGTTTACATTTCACCTTGTGGGAATTCTATAGTTTATTAAGATATCTGAAATACTGCTGTTTATGGAATTGGATAGTAAACCATCATTCCTGTGTGCACAGATTCATTTACAATTTTCATATTTGAAAACTTTCAATGCCATTATTAATTCATTTTTATTCTACTACAAATATTTCATTATTATACATGCAGAGCATCTTAAATTCTAATGATTTAGTAATCTGTTTATGATAACTGATACACACTTGTTGCAATACATCTTTTTTTACAATCCTTCTCAGATATAATATATTCTGTTCTATAACCTTTAGGTTATTACACAGTTAAAAATTAATCACATTTTCATGTTATAATATCAACAATTTGAACATCTAATCATGTTTCTGATACTTCTGAAATAATAGTATAATCCAAGTTCAGGAAGCAAATTATATATATTTTTAATTGAATTTCCTTTCCATAATTTTAGAATGCAGTTATTTATATGCCCAGCTGCCACTTCGCTGAATATAAGGACTGAACATTGCTAATCGAGAAAACAGTGTTACCATTTTCCACAATATGGCTACATTTTTCTGATTTCTAATCAAAATACATGGTCAAATTGATTTAAATTCATAATCCCACTTACCAAAACAAAACAAGAAGAGTTAAAAGTAATTTAGAACTGAACAGTGGATTGCCACTAAACAGTTAAGAGTCTCTTTTCTTTGATACTTCACTTTCAAAACAGTATTATTATAATGCAAGCTTTCTGAAATGTGTAGTTAGACTTCTCAAGAATATATAACCTATTATTTCAGCCCAGCCTAGCCCAGACCATTTCAATATCTGCTTTAAAATAACCAGTGATTACTGGGAATGTCTTTCACAGATTCAGTTAATTATCTGAAAGTGCATTCCTTTCTTCAACTTGTTGAAACAATCTTTTTTAACATCACAATTCTTTTGTTTGCTGGTCTGCATAATTTTAAATGAGGTAAGCATTTTATCTACATGAAGGAAAGTTAGAAAATGATAGCTCAAATGCTTTCTCAGCTTTTGCAAGAAAAACTTGCTGACCAGAGTTTGGAAAGAGGCGGATCAAAAGAGAAAACTTTTCAAAAGTGATAAGCTATCGTGGTTCAGGTGGAGCTGCCAGCAACTCACATTTTCTAATTGCAGTGATCACATTTAGCCAAGCTGCATAATTATATACTTTATAAACACTCTTCTGAACTGGTTACCAAAATGTGAAACATGTCTTGCTAAAGAAATAAGACTTGCTGCTTGATGCAATTCAAATTCTTTCCACATAATACTTATGAATTAGCCTGGTAAAATGGGTCACTTGCTTCCATTTGGAGAAATAAACATTCAATTTCCCAGTCATTAATATGGACTTTCCTTTCCATTATAGTTTAGTAGGAGGAAGACATGGAAAAGAGGAGATGATTCTCAAAACTGGATGTGTGGGGTTGTATCTATTGGTTTCTTGCTTCTATAGCAGAGAGATGCAATTGCTATGTATTGAAAGATTTTTGGGTTGAAGAACTGAGAATTTAGGCATCATACTATTGTTTTCTGTAAGGTGTCCGGCATTTTTATGGGAGTTTGGGAACATAAAAGATGGTTTTAGTCCATTCTATACTAGCAAATTACATTCAACAGGGTTCACATGACACTGGTCTCCATACATTTTAGAACTGGGAATATCAGTAACACTTCAGATGGCTGGATTTAGTTTTTCTACCTTCAGCTATGGCTTAGTTAGACATACCTGACAGTCTAGAATTATAAATCAATACAATTATGAAAATCTTGCAGCAGAGTTATTTGTGTTTGGGTAATTATTTATAATTATAAAATTAATAATAATTACACATATAATTCCCAGTGTGATATACTTTGTGTATCATGTAAATATTTAAAAGGGCTATTTAAAATTTTAGTTTAAAGAAGGTTACTTTTTATATCTTTGATTTTACAAAAAATTGATACAAAATACAATTTCCCATCAAATTTAGCAGAATATAAATCTATTATATTATTTTTTCCTAACCCTATTCATCTATACATTTGTACACTTCCATAATATACATCTATTGTATCCGTTTCCCCTTAAACATCTTAACAGTCATAATATGAATCATTGTTATTCTCATAAGTGTCACTCAAGCAGGTTCATGGGATACAGCAAAGAACTTCTTCCTGTTTCAAATACAGACTTGAAATCAGTAGATATATTTTTAAAAATAACAATATCTGCAAAATGAAGAACAAATAATATATGCTTAGAGCAGGGAAAAAATAGATAAAGCATTGCAAACATACTCACAGAGTAGCTTAATCAATTCTTTCCACATGATTTCCACAATCAATGATTGGCATATTTGAAACAGAAGCATTGTTCATATCCACAAGAAACAGGACTTCTGAAACGGCTTACATGTCAGCTTCAGTGACAATAATAATTCTATTTCCACAAAGCCAGCTTGTCAAGAAACTGTATCTGTATTTTTGCATCTTTAAAAAGTAATACAGTAACAAGGCTATTTATATGCTATTATCACTGCACTGTACTTTATTTCATTAAGTAAAATTTCATTTAATGAAGTCCACAGATGCATGCCAATTCAGATGCTACATACGGTATTAAGAGTAATGCAAACTAAATAGCCTTTTTTTAAAAAAAAAAACCAAACCTTTCCTAGGTAGTGATTCCCGTAGTGATGCAATCAGGAAAAGGAAGGAAGAACTGTGTTGCTACATTGTTTTATTTTGAGTTTTAAGTCCAAGGTTAACATGTAATAAAATTTCCATTAGTAACATAAGGAAACAGTTTTGTGCTACTTCCAAAACAAAGAGTGCACATTTTGTTATGTAAATAAAAGATGAATAGGAGTTCTAATACATTCCCTTAAACAGCACTATGCTCTCAGTTGATTGTAGTAGTTAGCGTATACAATTTATAATTAAAATGCAACATCTCTGCTGATTGTAATGTATAGCAATAATTAACCTATGACACACTTTCTTGAGAGGGTGTCTATCAAGTCACTTCAGGTGATTTGGTAACATTTTTGGAAGTGATTTGCCACTGCCCACTTTCCTGGACTGCGACAATGAGTGGCCTGAAGTCACCTGTCTGACTTCTTTACCTAAAACATGGTTAGAATTCATGATCTCTCAGTTCTAACCAGTGTTTACAATTACTACACCAAACTGGCTCTCATTTCTACTTTAACACATTTAACTTATTTGAACCCGATTAACAATATGTTAAGAAAAATGTATGGGAAGGACATACCGATGGACTTTTTTTATCCAAACTATAGTTATATTGGGACTTTTGATTTTCTCTTTATTCAGTTTTATAACTGGGCTTATATTTTTCAGTGACCTACTAAAGATCAAACATCTTGTCTGTACATTATTTGTGGATCATAAAATTATATCGCATTTCCCAATTTTTGTTAATTGTCACCACTAACCTACTTTCAGTCCACATTCTGACAAAAACTTTCCCAGAAACATTAAAATCAATCTAGTCTTTGCATTTTGCTAGTTTTCTCTTTGGAGGAAAGACTGTCAAGCACAAGCAAAAGCCCCAGACACCCCATTAGTAAAATATATTTATAATTTATCTTTTTTTTTTGCAATTATACTATCTACACTTGCAGTGTTGTAATTGCTTATTATTATTGCATTTAAGTCATTTTGATATATCACTACGCTTCTAATAGAGATATCTAATACTCTTTCCAGCATTCTCTCTCTTCAGTTTCAATCCATAAAGTGGCATTAACACTTCAAGTGATCGTGATTCTATCCCTCTGTTAATGCAGCCTGTGTTGGCTTTTTTGACAGCTTCAGCACCCTGCTGGCTCATATTTAAGTGATTCCAAGATTTACTCTTGCAGCTACTACTATTGGGCCAGGTACCACTTAGTCTATACCTGTGCCTTTGGTTTTTCTTGCGTGTAGAACTTTACTTTTCTCACTATTGAATTTAATTTTGTTAGATAGGGACCAGTGTTCAAGTCTGTCAAGATCCTTCTGTATCTTGAGCCTATCTTTTGTATTCTCTCATTTCATGTCATCTAGCAGAATAATTTTTAACCCTACAAATCACATTCATTCAGAATATTGCACAAATTTTCTCTTTGGTTCTTCCATGATCACCATTCACCAGAACATAGTAAGTAACTATCAATCAGCTTGTGAATTCTGACTTTTATACATTCCCACAACAGCTTAGATGACACTAATTTATACTTTCTTAGCCTTTTCATTCATAATTATATCTACATCTTCACCGCCTTACATTTATTCATCAATTCCTTTTCACAAAAATAACCCATCTTCAGTCAGCTGTATTAATCTTTCTCCCTTCTTTTATTTCACAGAAAAACAAAGCCAACATTCATTCCTTCCTTCCTTCCTTCCTTCCTTCCTTCCTTCCTTCCTTCCTTCCTTCCTTCCTTCCTTCCTTCCTTCCTTCCTTCCAATTCATTCAGCCATGCTTTTTATTACTTACTCTTTTATTTCTTAACATCTTTTACATTCTGCAGGCACCATCAGCTGGGTTCTTAGATCTAGACCTCAGCCACCTATTCTGGCTTGTGTCAGTTGAAACTTTCAATCATACCTGGTAATAATATAGAGCATATATAGACCAGGTAACAGCCTTACCAGTGTCACATGCAGCATTTTCTGATAGTGGTAAGAAATAAATATAATACCAGTCAATTTGAGGACATTTTGGCCAGTGTATTACAGGTGGAACCAAAGTCCAGTTTGATTCCCAAGCATGTCATGCTTATAAAAGCTAAGAGATCTAATCTAGAGACTACATTTCAAAGCCTGCATCCATCAACCAGAAGGTCTATATAAATCATTGAGACATACACAGAGAATACTAAGAAATACACAGAGAAAGACAGTATCCACTGTTTGTTAAAGTCTTTTCAGTCCCAACATAGTCTTTTGAAATTTAGGTATAATATAAGCTCAGTAAATAAAAATAAATACACATTGCTTGTGATGCAATAAAATATAAAATCTGTCCTGATTATAAAAAAGAAAATCTCCTCTAAAACAAGCACTGAGAATGCAATGCAGTCTAACTCTCTATATTCTGATACAGTCAGGAATGTACTTTGTCAGCCTACACAGGCTTAGTTGCAGTTGGCAGGCTTAGCCTAAAAGGAAGCTGTTATTAGCAACAAAAAATTCCTGAAATAATTTAAGTGGGCATTACCCACGCCAACCAATAACTACTTAATGACTTTTCATTTGAATTCACAATATATGCTATAAGTGTTCTATTTTTCATAATGGTATATTTATGTGGAAATAAGAGAGAAATAGAACAATGTATTACTGTTTTTAATTTATATAAACTATTAGCATCTCAAGAAGAAATTCATTTTAAAACAGTAGTATGAAGCCTAGTAGGAAAGTGAACTGTGGTGAATTTGCAATAAATCAGTTGTTTAATTAGACCACTAAGTATTCCAGTTAGCGATCAACTAACCTTTCCATTTTCCATTTCATGGCGATTTCTACAATACAAATTGTATATGGAAATTCCATTAAGGTCAATGGGAAATACAGCAGAGTTGCTGACAATTAATGAATAATGTCATGACATAATTTTAATATTTGTCATGGTTGAACACCGTATACATTTTGTAATATTTCTTCAGCAAAAAAAAATGTCTATAAGCTTTGACTTTAAATATACATTTCTGATATGACTGAGAATTCCTGACAATCACAATTTCTTATGAACTCCACTTTGAATGTGTAAATATAGTTGCTATTTTGAAAGCTTTCATTAAAATTATATATTTTATTATTTAGTAATATATAATTTTAATGAAAGCTTACAAAACAGCAACTATATTTACACATTCAAAGTGAAGTTCATAAGAAATTGCATTTATGGCTAATGTCCATATGTATGCATGTGTATATATATATATACATATGAAATTGTAGCACAACAAGACTTGTGGAAACTAGACATACATAAAAACAGTATGAGTAAAATTTTTGCAGAACATCTTTTCTCATGTCTTGATTGTAGAAAAGTGTTATGCATGACTTCTCAAAGGCTATCATTGTTATCATGCTTGCAGGTAACACAGACCTCTAACATATACTGTATTTGAACTCATTTTTATTTCATGGAACAAACTCTACAGGAACTTTTTTAACTTCAAAGTTAAAATAAGAATCTTGCCTTCTGACTCTGTTGTAGTTGGAGAGGTTATTGCCTATCCAATACTACATGCACAATAACTTAGATAGATTAAGGAACTTTTAGTAAAATTAATTCAATAATACTGTCAGGCCAAGAGCCTGCCATTTCTGGAGGGAAAGGGTGTGTGTGTGTGTGTAGGGGGATGTTTTCTTCTTGATGTGAGCTGTCCAACTGCAGAATGTCAAGGACACACCGAGGTCGTTACAAATACTCTGAAAGGGGCTTCTTTCTAAAGTACCAGGAAAGAGAATGGAAACAAGTCCCTGGGATTAAATTCCAAAAATCATTTATTAAAACAAGAACTAAAGAAACTGTACATGTACTGTGTGTGCAGAATCTCCTCTGGTTATCTTAGTAATTCTACTAGATTGCTTAGAAACAAGATCCACACTAGTTTCACTTCAAAACACCCTTAAAAGTACCATGTATTCTTAGACACTAATGTGTAAATAAGCCATTGAGTGAATATCTCAAGAATGGTTATTTTCTGAAAGCAATGTTCTAACTGAAGCAATAACTAGTTAGAATTGTCTTGATTTAAAAATAATTAAGCAGAAAACTGAGTTCAGATTTGAATGAGAGCCAGTTTAAGGCACTTGGCTAGAAAGTGGGAGGTAGTTACCTTAACCATGAAAGCCCAGTGGGTGACCCTGGACCAGGCTTTCTCTCTCTGTGAGCCCAGACTGAGGAACTATGTTGGAGACAATCATTATGGAGAAGATCTATCTATGTAGTTACAAAGATTCCCCATTGATGACACACAATCAATCAGTCAATTAATGTTCATACAGTATTCTATGTATCCCTAATTAAATTTATTCTAAATGCCATCTTAAGTTATAAGAGGTTATAAGAGGTCTAAAACATGGTAAGAGGCAAAACTGATTATTCTTTACCCTGACAAAAAGTTATACCTTATTAAATATGTTTAAACTATTAAAATCACATTCTTTAGCAGAAAATTGAAGCTTCCTGACCAAGAAATTTTTTTTTCAAAACAAACATGAAATTATAACGTTTTAAAAAATCATGATTTACAAAGTTCAGGGACAGGATTCACACATGACCTTTATGGATATAGCATCATATAATCCTTTGAACAATGAGTAACTTTTACATCCATAGAAGATATGATGTGGACTTTTAGTGGGGCAAGACAAGGTAACGCCTTCATTTTTCTCTACTCTGGGTAGATTATGAGATCCAGACTGCTGAAATGCTCTCTGGAACAAAGAGAAATCAGGAGATTGCCCATAAGTATTCCTCAATAGCTTCTTTTTTGTGAGTAGATGGCAGAGATTAACGTTTTTGTAGCTGCTTATGATCAACTGGGAGTCACAGGTTATCATGTTCCAAGCCATAAAATCAGCCTGTAATGAACTCAAGGTTTGATCAAAACTCTTCTTTTTAATCACTTTGTAATCTTTTTTGCAATGCCTCTTTAAGATTGGAAAATCTATGAAACTGCAACCCTATAATGCTCTGGATGGGTTTCTCTTCAATCTATTTAAAAAGAAGGGAAACAAACAACTGGTTGCTTAGTGACCATTCAAAGTTACAAATGATCTCTCCAGAGTTGCTTAGAACCATTTTCAAAGTTCTGATGGACGTTCCCAAATCTCAAAGTTGGGTGATTTCATTTAGGGTAATTTGCAGCATCCTTCAGTCACCTAGCTGTGATTTTTGGCATTTTTATGGGTTTTCAGGGTTTACCTCTGATTTCCAGCAAAAAAAAATCTAAAAAAACTCAAAGCCCATTGAGGAAAACAGATTTTTTAACTATTGTGGCATTTTCCTAATGACTGTTGCCAAAAAAAGGCATATAATGAGACACAGTCACAAGGCGAGCTACTTAACAACCACCATGCCTTAGTACAGTAACTGTGATACGTCTTTGCAGCTATTTAATTTTGTTTTTGTTACTTTTTGCAATACATAGCAAAGGAGTGGCTTTAGATTTGTCTTTAAAGAGTTTAAATGCTAAAGTTTCATAAGTATGATTTTAAGAAAGACAATTAATCAGAAAAATGTTCTTGTGAGGAAAACTATCTGCTTT
>JANHFO010005061.1:364646-375875 GCA_032468095.1 Pareas carinatus
GGTGTTTCACATGTGTGTAGCTAAACTCATTTTTCTCTGAACAGAAAAATCAAACCTGACCAATGCTAGATTCCTTAATGGCACATCCAGGGCGTATAAGTATCTTTTTTTAAAAAAAAGCAAAAGCAAAATGATGGATCTGGCTGTGCAATAAAAACCCCAACTGCCATTTTTTGTATATAAAAATATCACACCATGTGTAAAAAGAAAAAAAAAGAGGCAGGACATCCATCACACAATCACAGTTACCAGCTTGAGTTTTTGGATTCTCCCCCACCATCAGCACACACACATACAGCAAACACTGTTCTTAATGTGTAACTTGGGGGTTGGGGATTGCTAGCCTTTGTACCAACTATTGCTTGCTCTTTGTAATCCCTTGCTATTGCTGTATTCCGCATCAGGGATTTGCTCTTATGAGGATAGTTATTGCTATTGAACCTTCTGTTCCTAGGGAGTCTGTAGACATCCCTCTTCTGTCTGCTGAAGGAAGCTCTGGGAGTGTGCAGGGAAGCAAGAAGTACAACAATGCCAATAATGCGGGTGGGGATCACTTACAAGCTCTGCGCATCTCTTGTGCTTCTTCTTTACTTCATGCTCCAGATGTTCACATTGCTTCCTCTTCTTTGTGAGCTCAGAATCCTACCAGACATGGGGGGGAAAAGACAATCGAACTGAAAGGCAGATGACCCAACAACCCTTACCTGTTTCAAAACAGATGGCATACATTTGCAATAGTGGAGAATATCTGTAGCTCGGGTGGAGGATGAGGGTGGACTTTCGTTCTCCGAGTTTGTGAGTTGGTTTCCGAACATTTTGTTACCAGGATAGGTAACATCTTCAGCATAATTTAGGGGATGTCAGTGTTGATGTTTTTCTGCTTTATAAGGGCTTTGTGTGGTCAGTGGGTCTTGTGATGGGGAGGTCACGTCAGGTGAGATCCTCACCTGAGGTGACCCTCACCTAACATGATCTCGCTATCATGTCCCACTGACCACAAAAAGCTCCTATAAGCAAAACACCAACCATGATATCCCCTAAATTCCACTGAAGATGTAACCTAGGCTGGTATCAAAATGTTCAAAAACCAACCCACACACTCAGAGAATGAACCTCCACTCATAGCATAAATTCCAGGGATGTCAAAGCCCCAACTAGCCTAGATTTAGCGGCTTGGCATTTTCAAGTCCCCTTTTCCAGAACAATACTGCAAAAGACTATTTTACCACTAGACAGATGCACCTGGGGTGCTTTCAGTGGCATCTATATGATCTCACTCCTTTGGGGCATGTGTGCCACATCATAATGCATGTAGAAAAGGGACAGAGCACACACGACAACACAATGATGTCATTCTGATCCCTTTGTCTCCCTTGCAGATTCCATCGGTTGCTCACTGATACATTTGGGGCCTAAGATCTTGAAAGTTTTAAAAAGTGTTTGGCAGATATTTTGCAAAATCTGTCCCTTCACGTTGGTAGAAGTGAATGCTGAGATTTCTGAGTCAGATTGTTTTCTTTAAGCTATCAGTTATTTGTAGACTACTTCAAAACAGGCTACTCTGATTTTTAAAACGTTTGGTAAGATAAAGACCGTAATGCCAGAACGGTATTGTCAGAAAATGTCACCCCCTCCATCTTTTATGGAGACCCCTGGAGAAAACAAGATGCTTGAAGGAGCATCTCTCCCAGATGATTTTCAGCCTTGCTAGCAAGACAGAGAAGGGATTGTTTTCCTAGTGGTGTACTTTCCCTTGGGATCCTCTTCCACAAGAAAACTTGGATGTTTCAAATTTTAGTAAAACATGTGCCTGATTCACTTAACAACTGTTGTGTCCTGGGCGGGCATTCCCAGGGCCCGGGAATGCCCATGGCCATTGATTTGGCAGACTGCCCACTTGAATTCCCTTATAAGAGGCAGCCTACCAGACCACGTGGTCTTTTGCCAGTGTAACCGCTGTATGCAATAAAGCACTCTCACTGAAAATGCCTCCGTCTCGTCCTAACGAACCACTGATCTTCGGATCCAACAACAACTATGGCAAGAGAGGTCGTAAAATAGGGCAAAACTCAATGACTGCATTGCTTAGCAACAGAAATTTGGGCCTCAATTGAAGTCATAAGTTGAGGTATAGGCAATCCTTGACTTACAACCACAATTGAGCCCAAAATTTCTGTTGGTTAAGTGAATTTTGCTCCTTCCTTGCCACATTTATTAAGTGAATCCCTGCAATTGTTAAATTAGCAACACGGCTGTTAAGTGAATCTGGCTTCCCCCGTTGACTTTGCTGGTCGGAAGGTCACAAAAGGTGATCACATGACCCCGGGACATGGCAACCGTCATAAATAGGAGTCAGTTGCCATCATCTGAATTTTGATCACATTACCACGGGGGATGCTGCAACAGACATGTGTGGAAAACGGTCCATCGGTCACTGTTTTCGGTGCCGTTGTCACTAACCGAACTGTTGTAAGTCAACAGCTACCTGTAGTTACTTTGGAGGATAATGTTTCCACGTAGTAAAGATCGAGACTCCCTTGTGATGCATGCAGACCATAATATAATCTCTGCCATTGTCTTTTGGAAAATTTATTCAGCACCCCAACTCATCAATAGTTCTAGGATTTCCTGTTAGTGTCCTATCCAAGGCCTAACCAGGCCACCCTCCTGGGTCTTTTTAAAGATTTGCTATGCTGTGATAAAGATTATTTTTTTTAAAAAAATTACCAAACGTTTCACTTGCTCTTTGACCTCAGGGGCAGAAAACGGTGCTTCTCCTCTATCTTGCACTCTTGCGAAAGGAAAGACTTCCGTCTCCGACTGCAAAAGAGACAAATTTCAGTCAAATCAAAGGTTCATTTTCTCATCTTTTACCGATAAGGAGTTAGCAAGTTGACTAAATTTATTTACTTATGACATTTCTACTCCGCTCATCTCACCTAAACGACTCTGGGTGGCTTACAAGACTGGGCAGTTTACAACACCCAGCCTTAAGGCCAACTTTCTCTCCTGGAAATCTGTTTGTTGCTGTGAACTGCTTTTGATGTAAAATGTCACCTCTGATGGGGACTTCTATATGGTTGAATTCACACAATAAGCTAGACCAGGCTACAATGAGGTTTGGTGGCCTTGCTTATTCAGCCTACCATGAGAACCAGGCTATTTACCTGTACAAATGATGTGGACCAGGCTATCTCATTAAACCATCATATGGTTTGCTTAGACAGGCACTGCTGTCAGGCCAAAACTATGAATCACAAAGTAATGATTCTTCTCAGCTGAGTTTTTTTTATTGTTTTCACACCTATAAACCAAAATCTTGCCTGACTATGGGCTCTGCTATCTGCATCTACAATATACTCTGTCTTCACCCTTTTTCTCTCACATTTAACATCCAGACCGAGCTCTCTTACTCTTTTGGGATGTACCCCCTCCCTCCTGGGTATCCACCTTCTATCACAGTTGCTTATGGTATGCTGGGATGAGTGAATTCAGCTTGTAAATGGTATCTAATAAAGAACGCCTTATATTTTTACATGCAAGAGACTGAGTTAGTAATCAGTAGGTCCAGGTTCAAATTTCAGGTCAGGTGTGAAGAATCAGGACCGCAGGTTAGGTTCCAGTTAAGCTAATTGTTCATGTCTATAAACAAGAATCTAGTCAGTTGACTGTTAGTACAAATTGGGTGCTAGATAAGAGTTAATGGAATTCAAAAGGGGTTGATCTTAGACCGCTTGTGGGAATATGACGCCTCTAGGCTGATTCTTCTCTTAACTCCACCCCCAGGCAATGCCACTCCTGCTCCTTATATAAAAATAACATTATTTTAAAAAATGATATAAAAATAAATATGTAAATATGTTATCATGTATATACATATACATATACACATACATATACACATACACATACACATACACATACACATACACATACATATACATATACATATACATATACATATACATATACATATACATATACATATGTGTGTGTTTGTGGGGATACAAACATATACAGTACATGCACATACAGACACAAATTCACCACATAATCCACTTTTGGAATAAGCAACATTACACAGAATGCAGAAGAAAGTATGAAATAGCAAGCCAAAACAAAGGCATGATGTAAGAAAAAGAAAACATCTAAACTAGTTTACACCAACAATATTCCTCTCAACAGCCATTCATTCCTCAAAGTGACCCATGCTTTCACCTTTTCCATATACTGTTTCATATATTACCTTTTATTCTTTAAATTTCTTTCCCCTTTTTTCATTAAGGTTTTTTCACTTTATAAAACATCTTTAAATAAAGTAACATACAATAAACTGACTTTCTTACTTAATTTCATACGTACACACATAAATTTCTCAATGATCCAATTATAAAAAGAGTGAGCATTAATTGTCATTTCTCCTTTTCACCCAATGTACTGATATTGTATTTCCATGGTTGTTCTCTCTCAACTGGGACATTATGAGCTCATTTTTATCACTGCATAAGAAAGTTTGAGAAATATGTATACCATTTTGTGGTATATACCACTGCGTATTATGAATTATTAAGTAGTAAATACACTGATTTTCTTTCTTTAAAGAGCAATATAATCACGTAATAGAGCAAAAAATGTATTTGGGAATAACCTCCTTCAGGAAATGCAGATGAATCATTTTAAGCTATATTAATATCCTCAATTACAGTAACAAAGGAATTTTGCCAAAATCTTATGTTTATGAGAAACAATATAAAATAAAGAAGACAGCAATGAATAATGCAGCCAGTTTTGTTTATAATTTATGAAACCATTATACTGTGAATTAATATCTCAATAAGAATTAATATTTTCAAAGTCATATTGATTTTTCTGTTTTTCTAATTTTGTAAAAAAAAATTCCATTGAAATTTGCATTAGCTTTGTGAATTGTTAATCACTTTATTTTATTTCCACAATGGTACTGATGTATTAGCAATCCATAATTCCTGTTTGATTTATAATGTTTCTTCAGGACATTATGCATCTATGATTTGCAAAGTTTTGAATGCATGCTTTACTTTTATATATTTAAAAATCAATACATACAATGCACCGCACAATTGAAATAGAAGATAGTATTTTCTTCTTCCAGATAATCTATATATGACAACATAATTACACTTTTTCTATACCTGTTTTTCATGATTCCTGCACTTGTCATGGCTATAATATAACTTTATGTGTTTTATTTAGTCACATTTTATGTTGCATTTTCATTATGGCTTAACACTTATGGCAGATTTACATTGCAAGCAATATATAAATGTTGAAAATCAATGAGTTGTTTCTGAAAGCAGAGAAACAAAGTTGAATTATTCCCAATGTCACATAGGTGGACTTCTGTTTTAGCCACAGCATATTTTAGGATTCTATGATACTATATTTCTCAAACCTGCTAACCTCACAATTTATTCATGAAACCAAAGAAGTATTTTATGAGAGATCCAAGAATGCCAAATCCTCACACAAAAATATTTAGAAGAACCTATAAAACAGCAGCTGTGAGTATTCAGCCTGACATCCATTACCCTAGGTTCCCAAAGAAAACCATGTCTTTATGGACCAAAATAGTTAATAAATGTATTTATTTACATACAATTTTAGGAAGCCTATTTTCTATTATTCCTTAAATGCATCTCACAAATGAAATACAAAGATCATAAAATCTATATTAAGATCTGCCCAGGTTCTAAGATTTGATGAAGTAGAGAGATTTTCTGCACTTTGTAGAACTGTTATCAATACAGTATGTGGAATGCAAGAGAGGACTTATTCACCACGGTTTCTAATTCACAAAATCTCCTCCCAGAGACCACACTGGGGCCAATATTGGCTTAATTTCATCACAAATGAACACCTGGGCTGAGTAATTTCAACTTATTCTTACCTCTCATTTATACTGGATTGTGGTATCTCTATTCTGTATTTGAACGCTTTATCATCATTCACGTTCTACTTTTACTATTTACTAAAAGTTTGTGTACTTTTAAAGTGATTTGGGTGAAGTGTTTTGGGTCTCAAATGAGCAGACATCTCTTGCAGTTCTTTAAATTTTCATGGCAGCCTGTAAAAAGAAACAACTGCTTGGAGAGGATGTGTATGAAAGTCTGAGGGTAGGGTGGAAGAGTGAATAGTAGATAGGTGCTTTACCTCTGTGAGATCAGCTGAACTTCTTTAGGAACAATTTTTAAAGATTATATCAGTGTATATACTGATGGTATATCAAATCTATATACCATTTACAAATAAGGTAGATTATTAATATTTTCATAGCTATAAATGAAAAAGCACTTTAGAAACATTAGAATAAGGAATGTTATACTTGACTGTGATCATTTATAAAAAATACAGTATATTCTAGCTTTAGCCATGAAAATGCTTTCTCCTAATCTAGTGAGGACAGAAGGAACTGTTCAGAGGTCTTTACACTTGTTGACTAAAACATAGCTGATGTTATGTGTGTTTAATCTTCAAAGACAATGGTTCTGAAACTTTCTTGCTTCAATGAATCATTGTTAAAATTAAGAGGTAATGCTAAACTTTGGGAGCTGAAATCTGGAAATCAAATTTACAGCTTCCTCACGGCTTTCAAGAAGATGAATAGAAAAAAAACCCACATGGGCCAATTTCAAAATGCTTCAACCACACTTTAGATCATGTTGCATGTTTCAAAAAAAAAATTCTGCCTCTAAATCACAGAATAGAAGTATTATTTTATTAATCTAAAGTAAGAGACAGATTTCTGCAATTTCTAGAAATCAGGTGCCAGTTGAAACAGTTTAGATCCTTTCCCCGCTTCTGATCAGGGCATGGTGGAGTCCAACACAGCGTGATGCTTCAGTTGCAGAAAACTGCCTATTTCATGCAGACTATTTTTTAGGCCTATCATGACCTACCATAGCTCATTGTTAATTTCAGGCCTAGCCGTTCTGTAGAATTGAAACTTCATCTGTAGAGATGAAAGTCATCTCAATTTCGGAGAACCTATTGCCTGAATTAAAAATCTTTGTTTCTGTACGTAACACCATACACTAATTAATTCATTGTGACACATACATAATTCAGTAACTTTGGACATCAATATGAAATTGTTCCAATGATTCCACATGAAAGTTTTTACTTCTGAAGCAAACACATGCAAAAGAGCTCCAAGATTCTGTTATCAGATGATTACTGTGTGGACAACAACATGAAACCACAGCTGCCAGTTCTTTAGCTGGTAGTGGCCTTCATCAAGTTCTTCCCACGAACTAGGATGTCATAATGTATCAGCACAGTACATGTGTGAATCCAACCAGTGTGGCATTTTGTAATTGACATATAAAAATGTGGTTGAAGCGCAGATTTTCTAAGTTCTGTCCAATATTGCTTCGTAGGATACCCAGAGTACCAGTAACCATCACTACAGTTTATGCCATAATCTTTCAACTTCAAATTTCAAATCTGATATTTTCTGATGTTCTATAATTCTTTCTTAGATTATTATTACTACTAAAGAAAACTTGATCCAGATCACCGTCTGCAAATGAACCAAGAAATGAGCAACCATAGGAACCGTAAATACAGAAAAGAATAAGAGAATGAATATGACAGCATTTATTAAAAAAAGATTTGGAAAACATTCTTGCATCTAGACTTTTGAAGTCTGACACCACCAGTTCATTTGTTTCATGCATTCTGCATTCCACCAGGCCAACGCTGAGGTAATATAACCTTGCACAGCATGTTTTGGAAACACAGATGGAGTTTCTGACTGCCCATATGGCAATAACTAGCTATTGCAACCAGACAGCTGCAGGAAGTGGGCAACCTCACTGGGACAGCCATTCCAAAGCCCTGTTGGTGTTCTGAATTTTGCAGAAATTTTTGAAACGTGTTACTCATATTATCTCACATAGAGATCCTGTTATAACGTGTTACTTGCACATATATTTGTTACAGATTGCATATCAGATTGTAACTTTTTTAGCATATTTCAGCAAGTTTAAAATTCTAGCAGATTTTGAATCTGTTTTGGAAAGCATGTAAACTGATTCTACTTATGTGATACTTTAGGACCAAAATCATACTTTTATATTGAATCCAGACTGTTCTTCACACACACAGGAAGGGGTCTTTTTAGAAGGGTAGGGGAAATCATAGATAACATTTCCAGATGTAGTTTTCTTTCCTTCTTTTGTCTCACTAATAATAATAATAGTTTCAACAATAAGTGAATGAGAGAATGTTCTGATTACTTGAGGTGTGAATCAAATAGCAGTAAGCATTACAAGTGAAAATCATAATACAAAACAATAAATGTGGCACAGTACATTTAAATTTAAACAAAAGGCTGAGTGAATGTCTTAAACTGGCATGAAAATTGCATAAGGATCTATGCCAACCATAACTGAACAAAGAGGAAATTCCACAACTGGAGAGAGCTTTTACTGAGAATATCTTCTCTAGGGTTGCCTGATGAATGAGATCATTGGATCTTAACTGATTGACAGGAGAAAAAGAAAGTGTTCTATCAGAGTTCTCAAAGTTGTAGTCCCAAATAGTGTGGAAAACACAGGTTTGGAGAAGTTGTGTATATAGCTTTTTGTATAATGTTTCTGTTCCTAAACAGAATCAACAATAGTAGCAAAGGCTTCTTGGTAGTCCACATTTAGCAACCACAATTGGGACCAACAACTTCACTACTAAGTGAAGCAGCCGCTGAATGGGAAATCATATGACCATAACTGTGCTTTACAATTTGAAACTGACAAGACTAATAAGTTTAGGCTTAGGACCCAGTTACCTACAGGACCGCATTCTGCCAGCAAATATCTCCCACCGACCAGTCCGTGCCCACAGAGAGGGCCTCCTTAGGGTGCCGTCAGCCAAGCAATGTCGGCTGGCGACCCCCAGAGGGAGAGCCTTCTCTGTGGCTGCGCCCACCCTCTGGAACGACCTCCCAACGGATATTAGAAACACGACGGATCTCCGAACCTTCCGTCGGTTATTGAAGACCCACCTGTTCATAGAGGCCGGGCTGGCCTGATTTTACATTCCTACCTCTCTGCCCCTGTGAATTTAGATACACGTATTTTAATTAGTTTTAAATTGGTTTTACTATTGGATTGTCAGCCTTTTTATATTGTCCCTTTTAATTGGTTCTTAAATTCTGTGTTGTCTTATTTATATGTTCTGTTATTTTGTTATGTTTTTTAAATGGCTGTTCACCGCCCTGGGTCCCTTCGGGGAGAAGGGCGGTTATATAAATTGAATAAAATAAATAAATAAATAAATAAATGTTCGACACTGAAAAGTAATTGGTATGTACAACCTTTCCTTTCTATAAAATATATTTTAGATAATACTGTTCCAAAGTATTGAGGACTGTACTAATAGCAAGACCAATGGTTGTTTCTCTCCATAGCTGACTCCTACTCTTTCACGGTGCACAGATAACTGAACTTAGAGAATTTCTTTTAAAAGTTCACAGGTAAATAACAGGGATGTCCCCACATTAAAAAGGAACTGCATCAGGCAATCCATATTACATTCTACATGTTAAGGTCAGGCAAATTGACTTTTCCCTTTATGTTAGGCCCACCTAATTATGGTATGGTGTGTTCAGTAAATTGGAGAAATGAAGAATACAGGTTAGGAAATTCAGATGATGGGGTAAATGGGTAGCAACTGGAGAACATTTTTCAAAAGGACTCCTTTCAGAAGAAAAACTTCTATTGGAGATGTTCCTGGCATCTTCATTGTGTATATTGACCAAGTTAAAAACCTCCTCCTCCTCCTTTTTAAACACATTGGCTGTATGATTCTCCTCCCTCCATTTGCTTTTGGTTTAGAAGTTTGTTAATTGCTTCAAACAAATGTCACTTTAAAGCAACTTCTTTTTAAGCTTCTTGTTGCAGTCATATTGATTAGTTATCTTATTTTAAGTGAAAGTTGAAATGTTCAAGATTACAGCAAGGCATCCATTTCTTTTACAAATCGGCTCTCCAGGTCCTCCCAAGACTGAACTTGCTTTAAGTGGCAACCTCAGACGTTACAGTAGTCATAATTTTAAACAAAGGAGATGTGTGCAAGACCGGCTGGATTCCATGCTATTTTGCCTAGTTTCTAAAAAAAGAAAAGAAAAGAAAAGAGGAAAGTGTGTGTATATGGGTGATGTGGTTCCTGGCATTCTACTCAAGGGCTGTGGTAGAGCACCAAGGTCAGCACCCTGCCCACAATGCTATCCTTAACATCAACTATGACCTTGATGAGGTTATGACTGGTGTTGCATGGCACTTTTTCTGCACTGTGGAATGAGGGGGTGGAGCGGTGCCTTTAGTCATGGCAAGTCCTCTCCCCTTTGCTTTACATACTTCCTGTCTCTCTACCAATCAGAATAGGCTAGAAAAGGGGTCCCTAAGTCCTTAGCAATAGCCCACGCTGTTCTTTTTAGTGCAAGTGGTAATCTCCTGCCCAAATTAGTGATTCAAAATTATTTCAAGCAAGGAAAATGACTGACAGACGGATGTCACTGGAAAGTAGCTTACTGTGAGTAATGTCAATATTGAATGGTTACATTTTCAGAAACATAAACAGAATAGCAGAATTGGAAGGGACCTTGGAGGTCTTCCAGTCCAGCCCCCTGAACAAGTAGGACACCCTATACCATTCTGGACAAATAGCTGTCCAATCTCTTCTTTAAAAACTCCATTGATCGAGTACCCACAACTTCTGAGAGCAAGCCATTCCACTGGTTAATTGTTCTCATTGTCAGGAAATTTCTTCTTAGTTCTAGGTTGCTTCCCTCCTTGATTAGTTTCCATCCATTGTTTCTTGTCTTGCCCTCTGGTGCTTTGGAAAATAGGCTGAACCCCTCCTCTTTTGGAAGCCCCTCAGATGTTAGAACACTGATATCATGCCATCCCTAGTCCTTCTTTTCTCTAGACTAGAGAAATTTAGTTGCACAGCTTGGCTTTTCCCTTTTAGTAAAAAGAGGTGACACAAGATGATCTTCAGACTGAAACAGGAAGCAGTGTTGCTGTTGTCTTCCTTATTAACTGAATAATTAGATAATTATTATAAAAATAATCAGATCATCTCTAAAGATCTCAGCCCCAGAGCTCACTGCAATAGCATTGCCAAAAAAGCATTAAGAGTTGTCAACCTAATCTTGAGAAGCTTCTTCTCTGGTAGTATTGAACTACAAAC
>JANHFO010005062.1:0-14278 GCA_032468095.1 Pareas carinatus
GGGAGAGAGAGTCAAAGAGGAGAAAGAGAGAGGGGAAGGGGGAGAGACAGAATGAAAGAGGAAGAGATAGAAAGAAGGAGAAAGAGAGAGGGGGAAGCATGCAGAATTATACAAAACTCATGGTGGAGCACGGGTACAAAAAACTAGTTTCTAATAATCTCTTCACTATAATCTTCCAGCTCCCATCCAATCAGCTCTCATCTGACTGGAGTCAACATTTTGAGACTGAATTGTTTAAATAGATTATAATTTGGGCATTCCATTCCCATTTAAGACCCCTTGGAGACCAATCTCAGTTTGAAAAAATATACATAAAGATAAAAACAAAAACCATCTTGCCAGAATAATCTATGTACTCTGCTCAACTCTTCATTGTTAAGCCCTTTCATCAGACATAGTATTCTTATTACCAATAGACCCTGACCTTTCAAAATATCTAGAGGAAAAATAATCTCTATAGAAAAAAAACCTGAATTAGCTCTATCAAAGACTACACTAAACTGAAGTCTTTGTATTGGAAGAAAAATCTCTGCAGATGAGATAAAGAATCATTTCCATCCACATTGTCTATCAATACAATGAGTTTGTTTCTTCTTAAAGAAAACATAATGTATGGGTGTTTTAAATTGACACATCACTTTTTGTTGACTTTGTGACATCTCTGTCAGGAGTCAGTTTATTTTGCAGACTCATGATGCAGTTACCATGTCCTTAATGCCAGTGATGTGGAAGAAGTAGTTATGATAATATGATCTTAACCATCCAATGCAGATAATTGTCCCTCAGATAAATCCATTCAATTAGCAGTGAGCATTCCATACAAGTCTGATGGGTGATATAGAAATGTGATAAATAATTAAAATAAAATAAACATTCTAAAATAGTGCCAATTTATCTAATCTACCCAAAACTCTTATTCTGATATCTGCCTGAAGAAACTATTCATTTTCCTTTCAGCTATTTATGAGCAGTCCTGTGAAACCTATCGACACCAAGGGAAAACATCTGGTTTCTTCTACATTGACTCCGATGCAAGTGGTCCACTTCCCCCACTTTGGGTATACTGCAATATAACAGGTAAAAAAAAATATCTGTATTTATCATGTGGTTTATTGTTTATTGCATGGTCTGAAATCTATTACATTGTTGCAGGGTGGTGAAAATGAGGTAGTCAAAGAAAATCAGGGCATATAGGTCTGTTGTGGTGGTGTCAATTACCAATCTCTTTCAAAGAACTTTTCTATGTTACGTAAATGTGAAATAATGTTATGGCTATGGTTATTGTGAAAAACAAAGTATAATCAGAGATCTCTCCTTTACTGAAAACCTGAGCTCTGAAAAATCTAAGGCATATGGATCGTACTATATTTCAGAAATAGAAACAGAACCGTAGCAATGATTTATTGCTACTATTTGCAAGTGCACTTTTATGTTACACTTGTAATGGAAGTGAGATACTGAGGAGAACTGTGGGGAACTGATGCATGATTTAGGATGTCAATGAATAAACTCAATGGACAGATGCCAATCAACAAAGGGAAAAAATATCAGCTATGTTATCATGAGATCTACCCCATAAAACAGATAACATCACTAAAAGGGTTACTGTATTTATAGGTTCAGTGATAAGCCTAACATAGTGCATAAATTTCATGGGCTGTATATAGACTACTGCATCATATGGCAAAGCACATATGTTTCCTAAATAATCATTTTGATCATTAATTTTGTCAACTAATTTCTACAGGGGTAACATTGCTGTTTCAGGAGTAATCAGAGCTGCTTCACATGTTGTACTTTAGGCAAAACACTTACATCTGATGTTCATATAGCTTTCTGCTTAAATGCACTTTGTGGTATTGGGTTACATGCTGAAATTAAATTTCAGTATGCCTTGTGTTTTTTCCTTTTCTCAGAGAGAGGGGGGAGGGAGAGGGAGGGAGATCTTAAATCTGATTATGTTTTGTTTCATCAGGATATCATATTTGACTCAAAGCATGGTTAGAGAATTCCTTTGATGCCTCATTATAATGAGATATCAGTCTGTTTGTGGTGGCCATTGATGAATTAGCATGAGTCTCTGAGGAATTGTGATACAGTGTTCATTTCTAATATTGCTTAAAATCTGTTTTCTTGATAATCTATCTATTAGAACAGAAACAAATAGTCAAAGTATCCTAACTTTTAGAATCAAGTATAGAAAAGATATGCATGGAAAATGTGATTTCTAATATAAATGTAAAAAGCAATCTGTATGAGTTTAGCCAAGGTTCCTTTGGATTTTGTATGCTATGTACAAAATGTGTACCCTTTTGTGTTTCATGATTACGACACTCCAATAAGTGCATTGCAACAATGATACTGTAGAGTCTGCTAATTGATCAGAAGATCCATTGTGGAAAAAATGTAGGAATTGATCTATTTCTCAACTACATCATTTGTGTATCTGTTCACATATAAGTTTATTCCATTCAGCTCAAAATGCATTCAAAGAAAATTAAAAAAAAGTGTTTTTACCAAGTACAACAGAATGGGTTTGTTGATTTGTAGATTCTGCAATATAAGAATGATATTTAGAGAAATGTTATGGAGAGAACTATAAGTGATGCATTAGGATAATATAATGTAAAGAAATAAGGTATAATTAAAGAAACAAGATAAAAGTTAAGATTAAAAGAACACATTTCAAAAATTACTGTTTTCATGGAAGAGGATGAAGAACGGGCTTGTGACTATAATATGTTGATTGAAGATCTGCTAAAACTATTTCAGAAATGACACTCTGTTTTCATAGCCTCTGTCAGGCTGACAAGGTCAGAAACAAACAGCCTGACATCAGATTAGTTCTTTACACACACACTAGGTGATCTTCAGAAAGCCCTTCTAGCTCACCAACCATAGAGAATGGCAAAAACCGAGACATGATGGCTAATTCCTCTCTCTTTCTTTGAGAGAGGACATTCTACAACTCTGCCATGAGCACCAGCCAGCTGATATTTGGAATATTTACTCCATGACTTTAGCAGCCACATATCTGAAATGCCAGTAAAGCCTTTTGGGGAGGGGGGTCAGATTTGCTTTCATGTCAACACACTAATCACCAAGCCAGCCAGCCTGTTAACATCTGTGAACTTTCTGTCCTGCCTCAGGGCTGACTCTCTAAATACATGTACAAAGGAGCATGATTCAAGGTTTTACTTTGGTTGAACAAAGTACGGCAACAGCAAGCATGGCAGATATGTGCATTCAGCATTTCCAAATCCCTTGGAAACTTACAAAATCCTAGTAAGCAAAGTTCCAAGCAGCAAGCAGAAGCATTATCAATCCAGAAGTCATCATTGATCAGCCCATCTGAGTCCAAAAGCAGAGTCAGGCTGAGTTCTATAGGCAGAGGTCCTCTGTTCTGCCCTTCATTCAGCTCTACATGCCTTAGGACTGGAAGGATTTTCTGGATCAAACCTTGCATCCTCTGGCTGCCCCACAGGGTACACAGCCAAATCAGCCGTAGAGTCTGCTAATTCTACCTGCTATTCTCTGAAGTAGACTGCTACTTCGCAAGGTCCTCTGACTTCATTTCCTTGGACTCCTCAGATTCAGAGTTGACCATGACACCTTCTTGCATAGATTTTTTTGGTTCAGTTTCCTTGAATTTCATCACTGGCATATTGTACATCAATGTTTTTAACAGTGAGCCTGGCTGTGGTTATTCTGTTTTTGAAAATGACATTTTTAATATTCTCTTCTATCAGTGGACTGTCTAATCATTCACCAACTTTTTAGATATCCAGGCATGCCTTCCATTCCAATTTCAAGCAAGAGTGTCTAATTCATGACTTGATTTGTGAGAACTTTCTTAATTCTTGGATGTTATATCTCCTTTGCCCATCATTCTCAATCCAATGGTTGAAGAGAGAAATCAAATGCTACCTTTGAGCAATATTATGATTAGGGTGTAAAATATCAAGAAGACAACTGCTCTCATCTTTTGCCTATGGCCAAGTTTGTATACAATAAATCAGCGCTTTATTCGATTCTCATGTCACCTACTGTATTTTAGTTCTGGTAGATAAAAGCCATACCTGAACTTTAAATAATTTACCAATTGCTCAAGAAACAACTGGATCTTCCCAAGAGATCTGATGACCAACCTCAGCAGAAAACCTCCTCCCCATTATTGTTAAAGCTCATCTCTGGCTGCCCATCAGATTCTTCTGTTTTACATGTCCATCTAAGAATCTGGCCATTAAATTGTTTGACACTTTTCTCATAATGTCTATGGAAATCGTCATTCATCCAGGTCATGGTTGTTCCAAAGATACATGAAAGGTATCTTTTTCCTTGAAGGACCAGACTGCAAGATAACTACAAGATGACTGACCTAACAGCCAGATGTCTGCAAGGAATATAAATTCTTCGATCCTCCATCATTCTGTGAGAACTGAAGAAGCTTCTTGGATGAGAACCAAAACACCTTAAAGGAAAAACAAAGTCCAGTTGCTTTTTTTAAAAACACCCTTGGGACTCTTTTCTCAAAGCTTTGCAGATCAACTCCATTACCTCTTGTAATATCCAGCACAATGAAGATGCAATGTATTTTCCACTATTTTGTCCTCATCCAATTCCTCCACTCCTTACATTTCTCTGTTTCCCTTCCAACTTGCTATAGATGCAGGAAATCAAGGGGGAGTGCATTTTGGTTTCAAAGTGCAGGGGACACAGACCTGCTTCCTTGGAAAGGCTACTGAGGCACAGTCAGAAGCAGAGTCACATATTCTTCTAGGATCACACATCTTCTTGAGAGAGGAAGGGCAGAAAGGAAAGGGAAAAGAAAGGTACCTTTTTCATGAAAGCTCAAGAGGAAAAATGAAGATGAGGTGGTGTGAGACCTTCTGAGAAGGTCAGAAGCAAACATTCAGAGAGAGGACTAGTCTATTACAGCAGCAAGAGATAAGTAGCAACTATTTCTACCACCATGAAATATTCAGCCCATAATTTTATATGGATAGGAAAGAGGTGCAAAAATTGAATTTTGCTTCAATGATTAAAATAAGGTTCGCTGGCATCTTACTTATGGCAATTGCTAGATTTTTTTTCTTAACAGCTTCCTAGTTCTTTCAGTAGATTTATATATCAAAAGGTTGTATCCTTGAATCACTGCCTCAAGTGATTCACTCTCATTCTAGGCATCTGCAAAGAAAAGCAATAAAATTAGAATACAATCTAATGTGTAAGGAATCCTAAGTAATATAAAGAACAAAATAAATTATTTCCCCTGTGCAAGTTCTTCCTCATCTAAAATATCAAATTTTGAAATCTTCAGGGTTTTTTTGAGAGCTAAAAATTGTGGATAAGATCACTATAGGATACTTAGTCTTCCTAATCCTACCTCCAGTCAGAGAGTGTATGATGGCGGTTGACCAATGAATGCAGTGGCATTCCCACAGAAGAAATGCCCAATATCTCTACCTTAGTGAGTATGCACATAAATGTACGCCGTAATGATGAGTGTATATTCATGTCTATGGACATATCTCCATTGTCTTTTAGTTCTTTCTAATTTAATCAGTCAAGAAATACAACATGGTGTCTGTTGAGATCTGGCTGGCAGTTTAAAATGGAACCGGCCGTTTCCAAAGGTGGGGGCTACAGAATGAGTGAGTTAGAAAAAAGGGAGCTCTGCTCCCATTGGTTAAAGCACAGTGGAATGAATGTTTGAAGTTTGAAAGCAACGGTTTTTGCTAGGCAGTCAGTTGCTGGTTGCTGAAGAGAACAGATCTATTTAAGATAATAAAAGAGCACACTGTTTGACAGCTTTGACTCTGTCTCATTTACTGTCCATGTTCCACACCTGGTGATGAAGGTGGGATAGCGGACAAGAGGAACTCAGACGCCTGACAAGCAGAAGCACTGCATCCATCAAGCACACAACAAGCTGACACAGAAAAAAGAGAAAATGTCTTTCAACCAGACATTAGTGCCATATGACCCAGTCAAGGAGCATTGGAATGCATTCCTGGTCAGGTTCAAATTCTTTATTGACACTTTGGACCTGTCAGATATTTCTGAGAAACAGAGAAAGGGTCTGTTCTTAAGTAACTGTGGCCATGAGATTTTCAAAACCGCTCGCAACCTTGCGAAGCCCAACATGCTGCAGGAGCTGTCCTGGAGTGACCTGATGTCAAAACTTCAAAGTCACTAGGCACCTGTCTCTTCCAAATACATGCGGATAAATGAATTCCGTCACTGGATGTAACAAGAAGGCAAGACCTTCAATCAATGCCTGGCGGCGCTACAGAAAGCCTCCACACACTGTCAATTCAACAAACTGGTTGAAGCCCTTCTCGGTCAAATCATTTTCGGAGTAAGGGACATGGGACTGCAAAGATGTCTACTCACAAACTAGAACTTGACATTCCAGGTGGCGATGGATGAAGCCATCACCATCGAACAATCAACTTCAGCTGGCGATTCACTGCATCACATTGCATCGCATCACTTCGCATCATCCCCAGCACTAGCAAAAAATGCAAGATGGACGTGGACTCAGGATCGTGAATTTCAATGATGTCTTGGTCCAGAATCAAACAAATCAACCCTTATTTCAACAGAGAGCAAATCTCTCCTCTACAACTCCAAATAAAGGACTATCAGGACAATCAGATCCCAGTCTTGGGCAAAGCCACTGTCCCTGTGGACTACAAGAGCTTCAAGGGAGACTTGCCACTGGTGATTGTAGATGGACAACTACCAACCTTTTTTGGACAAGAATGATTTGGACCACTGGGGTTGGAACAGATTGGTGTGAACTATCTGTCTGAACAATGCGATAGCCTAACTGAAGAGTTCAAGGACATTTTTAATGACACCTTGGGAAAGTACTGGGGCGCCCCAATCTCCATAAATCTAGACCCCAAGGTACCCCTAATCAGACTTAAGGCCTGGAGAGTCCCATTTGCCCTTCATCCCAAATTAGATAAAGAATTGGATAAGCTGATTAGACTGGAAATATTAGTCCCTACTGATCATGCAAAATGGGAAACGCCAATTGTCACTCCAATCAAAGGGGATGGTTCAGTGTGCTGATTACAAGTGCAGACTGAACAAAGCACTACAAAAAAGTGCTTATCCGGTTCCCACGATTCAGCACTTATTGCATCCCCTTGGACCTGGGAGAATCTGCCAAGCTAGACTTGGCCCAGGCTTATCAGCATCTGCCAGTGGATGATGCTGCAGCTGAGGTCCAGACAATAGTCAACCACAGGGGAGCAGTCAAGTGAATGCATATTCAGTTCGGAAATAGTATTGCCCCAGGAATATTCCAAAGTTTAATGGGAAGACTCTTATATAACATTCCTGAGGTCATATCATATTTCAATGATGTATTGATCTCTGCAAGGGACAGGAGGCAGCTGAACATTCATGTAAGGGAGGTACTACAAAAATTTAGAGAGGTCGGCCTCAAATTGAAGAGCAGCAAATGTCAAATTGGGGTGCCCAGCGTCAAATTTTTAGGTTATAGGATTGATGGGCTGGGAATCCACCCAACAAGCAAAAAGAAACAAGCAATCCAGAATGCCCCTAGACCGAACAACAAGGCCGAACTATGATCTTTCCTTGGCTTGCTAATTTTTTATAGCATATTCTTAAGGCAAAAGGCAACTACAGCAGAACCACTACACAAACTGTTAAGCAAAAAAGCTATATGAAAATGGGGATCCAGGGAGGAAGAAGCATTTTTGAAGGTTAAGGGCCTTTTAACCAATCACAGCCTATTAATTCAATATGCTTCCAGTCTACCCCTAATGTTAACTTGCAATGCCTCCCCCTTTGGAGTGGGTGCAGTATTAAGCCATAAACTCCCTTCAGGAAGGGAGGCTCCAATCGCATTCTATTCTAGAACTCTGTTCACCTCAGAAAGGAATTATAGCCAGGTGGACAAAGAAGCACTGACAATAATTACTGGGGTGAAGAGATTTCACAAATATTTATATGGGAGGCACTTTACGATCATCACAGACCACAAACCTCTGCTAGGATTAATTGCAGGAGACAGACCCACTCCATCTGCCCTATCACCAAGATTTACCCGGTGGACGGTGTTCCTGGCTGCATATAATTACACTCTAATGCATATGCCAGGAAAAGACCTGGGCCATGCAGATGCCTGGAGCTGTTGCCCACTAAAGAACAGAGGGGTCAGAAGAAAATGAATGCCCTGTGCTTCTGAGTGAATGCTACCAACCAGTTTTAGTAACAGCTAAGCAGGTGGCAAGACAATTCCAAGCAGACACAACGATCAAAACAGTATTAAATAGGGTCTGGAAGGGTTGGTCCACTCTCCCAGTAGGGGATGAGTTCAATCCTTTTCTAACCAGATGTATGGAACTCTCCGCTCAAGATGGTTGTCTCCTATGGAGAGAGAGAGAGGTCCTACCAAAGGTCCTCTGATCTAAAATTCTGGAGGCATTACATAATGGCCACTCGGGTATAGAGAGGATGACATCTTTGGCAAGAAGTTACACCTGGCAGCTCAATATGGATCAAGATATCCATAACTGGGTCACCCAGTGTAGGCCTTGCCAAGATTCCAGGACTGCTTTACCCAAGGCTCCCCCCACAAAATGGGAAAGGTCTAAGGCACCCTGGTCTAAACTTCACCTAGATTTTGCAGGCCCCTTTCAAGGAAAAACATTTTTATTGGTTTTCACTTAATTGTACATTTTACAGAGTGAGTCAGTAAGAATAAAAACAGAATGAAAGACAGTTGATTCCATTGATTTCATGGTTAGAAATAGATAGGGAATTAGTACCAAAGTAACTTCCCTTTCTTTAGTTTTATCTTTGATTTCTATTTGTTTACTGCAGTTTCAAGTTACTTCAAAGTACATTCTGTTTATCAGCATCCCAATTTTGGATCTCTTGTTGAATTTTAATGTATTGATTACATACTGTTTCCATAGCCTTACGAGACCGCAGTGTTCTTTTCATATCACATATTCTGTTTATCACTCTAGATAATTAATATATTTCTGCCTTTTCTTTCACTTACTTCTTATTCATCTCTTTGAGTTATATAGTTTTCTTCCTTGACCTCTTTCTTCCCCCTCACTTTCTACCTTCTTTCTGCTTCCCTTATGTTTTTGCTTCCTTCCTCTCTTTGCTTATTTTCTGTACTCTGCTTCTAACTAGGTCCTTCGTTGTTGTCCTCCCTTATCTTTCTTACCTATCCTTCCACACTTTATCTTGCTCCCTTCCCTCTTTGTACTAGCTTTCTAACTCTTACCATTTCTATTTCTCCTCTCCACATTCATTCCATTCATTTCCTCTTCTCCTTTTTCTCCTTTCATCCGCCTTCCTCTTTCCTCTTTCCTAACTCTTTCCTTATTCTTCCCTGACCCCTCTTTTCCTGCCTCAGTCTTTTCAGTTAGTTTTTCCCTGATCGCTCATTTTAGTCTCTATTTCTACTTCGTTCTGGAATTAACTCCTTTTTCATCCTCCTGTATCCTTCCACCCCCTTTTCTTTTGCTCATTGACTTCCCTATACCTCTTGTTCTTTCGCTGCTTTGCCCTGTTGATTATTTGTTTGTAGTTATCTTTGTGCACTTTTTGTTCTTATTTTAAGCTTCCTTCTTCCCCCATCTACATCTTCTCTTCTTTACTTGTTTACATCCCTTCTTCTACCTTTTCCTTTCTCCTTTCTTTCTCTCCTTTCTTCCTTTCTGTCTCTCCTTTCCTTTTCCTATCCTTTTCTTTCTATACCTACCTTTCTCACTCCTTTTGTATTTTGTGGCCACCTCTTAATGTGACTTTGTTTCTAACTAGTTTTGGCCACGTTTCCTTCTTGTTTTAGTTTCCCTTCTTCCCCCTACCTACTTCCTCTCTTCTTTCCTTCTCTACATTCCCCTTAACATCTTCTACATTATAATATCTTTCTTTCTCTCACTCTCTCTTTCTTACCTTCCATCTCTTCTTTTCTTCCCTTTTCTACCTCTTTCTTACACTCTTCCCTTCTGACTTTCTTCTTCGTCCCATTTGACCTTTTCTTCACCCTAAACCCATGCATATATTTTGAGTTCTTGATATTGTTTGAGTGTATTCGTTTAGCAATCACTTACTAAGTCTTTCCTTTCTACAACCTTGTTTATTTTCTAACCATGTATAGAATCTTGTACAAGTCTGATAATAATCGGTTTCCTCTTTATTCTTTAACCTCATTGTAAGTCTATCTAGTTCTGCATAATCCAATATTTTCTTTATAATGTCTTGCTCCTGTGGTAGATGTTCATTTTTCCAGTACTTAGCAGATGTTAGTCTAGCTGCTATCAGTATATGCAAAGTTAAGTATTTATCTTGTTTGTTTACTTTCTCTTTAATTATACTCAGCAAAAAGGATTCTGGGTTAAATCCAATTTCTATGCCCAATATTTCCTTTAACCACTTATGGGTTCTTGCCCAGAATTTTTTGGCTTGATCCACCATATATGGTGGTAGGTTCGAACCTAGGATTTTCATTTCCAACACTTGTCTGCCTTATTTTTTTGCTATTCTCGCTATTTTTTCTGGCATTATATGCCAACTATAGAACATATTGTAGATATTCTCTTTATATGCTGTTGAAAGGGTTAACTTATAAGATTGTTTCCAAATCATCTATGTCTATAGTGTGTCTGAATTTTTTTAATATATATATTAATTACTTTTTGTCTGAGTTTAAGTCAAATTGTATTTGTTCTTTATATATGCCATATTGTAATTTATCTTGGTCATATCTTGATTTAATTTTCTCATATGTTCACCATGTAATGTCAACTCCTTGCTTATTTAATTTTTCCCTAGATTTTAGTTTTCCTTCTGTATCTAATAAATCTTGATATGTTGGTATTTTCTCTCAATCAAGCAGGCTTGGATTGGTGAGAACTTTCATTGTGGAAACCCAGGTTGGAATTTTCATTTAGATTTTTTTAACTTTTTCCCATACTGTTATTAGAGCATCTCTGATGTAGTGATTTTAGCATCTCTGATGTAGTCATTTTAGCTATGAATTTTATTTTTCCCATACTATAGGTAGGCATGCCATCCTAACCATAAATCATGTCCTTCAAGACTTACATTTCTTTTATTTTTTGGTATTATCCATTCTTTTAACCAGCCTAGGGCTGCAACATTATAATATAGTTTCCAATAAGACAGTCCAAATCCTCCATTTTCCCTAGCATCTTGTAATAGTTTTAATTTGATTCTTGGGTTTTTTCCCTAGCCAGATTAATCTATGCACCAGCGTATCTAATTCTTTTAAAAAAAGTTATTTCCTAATTGGATTGGTGTTGTTTGAAATAAAAAAAGGAGTTTTGGTAGAATGTTCATTTTTATAATAGCTACTCTTCCCATGAGGGTTTTCCAATTTTCAAGTTCTGTTTTTATTTGGATAAATAGTTTTGTATAGTTATCTTCTTTTAATGTAGAACATCTGACCATAAGATAGATCTCTAAGTATTTAACTCTATTCACTATATTTATATCCGTTAATTCTTGGAGTTGCATTTTCTGTTCATTTGTTAGGTATTTTTTGTTATAATTTTAGTTTTTTCTGTATTTATCTTAGGACTAGCTACCTCTCCATAATCCTGAATATTTCTTAGTAATCTTGGGATTGTCTTATAAATGCCAGATCGTCCGCAAATGCTTTCAGTTTGTAATTTTTTCCTCATAATTTTAAACCTTTGATTTCCTGATCTACTCCAATGTTTCTATTGAATACCTCCAGTGTTAAGATAAAGAGAAGTGGGAATAGTGGGCACCATTGTCTTGTTCCTTTTTTTATTTCAAACTTTTCCGTGAAATCCTGATTAATATTTATTTTTGCCTTTTGATTTTGATATAATACTTTAATCGTGTTTATAATTTTTTGGCCAAATGTCCAGTTGATGAATTAAAAATTGCCATGATAAATTATCAAAAGCTTTTTGCATGTCTAAAAACATTAGTGCCGCTTGTTTTTCTTGGTGCATTTTGCAGTATTCTAGGATGTTTGTAATAATTCTTAGATTGTTTCTGATTTGTCTCCTGGGCAAGAATCCATTTAGGTCAGGATGTATAAATTCATTAAAAAAAATTTTTAAGTCTTTCTGCCTTTATGGATGCAAAGATTTTATAGTCCACGTTCAGTAGAGAAATTGGTTTGTAGTTTTTTATCTGTGCCAAGTCATTTGCCTCATTAGGGACCAAAATAATGTTAGTCTCTAACCATGAATTTGGGATTTTGGTTGTCATAAGGCCATTGCATATCTCTTGTAATGGTGTGATGAGTAATTTTTGCAGTTTTTTGTACCACTCCGCAGGTATACTGTTGGGGCCAGTTGCTTTGTCATTTTTTTGACTCGATATGGCTTGTTGTATTTCAAATTGTGAGATTTCTTCATCTAAGATGATCTTATATTCTTTTGTTATCTTAAGGAGACTGCTACTTTTTAGATATTTTTTAATTTTTTCCACTGAAATCGGTTCGTTGGTATATAAATCTTTATAAAAGTCCCTGACTGTTTTTTGATACCCTCCTGTGAGTATTGTAGGACCCCTTTTTCATCAGACAATTTACTAATCCATGTTTTTCCCGTTGTTTAAGTTTATATGCCAATCATCTGCCTGGTTTGTTGGCATTTTCGAAGAACCTTTATCTAGTAATTTTCATTTGCAATGTTATTTTTTTTAGTCTCAATCAGATTAATTTTGTGTTTTATTAGGTCCAATTGTTTTTTTAAGTATTTCTTTTGTGGATTGGCTTGAAGGTCTATTTCCCTCTGTGCGAAATCATGTTTTAATGACCTTATCATTTGTTTTTTCTCTTTATTTTTATAGGCTACATATGATATAGCTATGCCTCTGAAACAGGTTTTGGCTTCATCCCACGTGTTTTGCAATGATGTATCTTCTTTTTGGTTTTCTCTAAAAAATAAACTGATCTCATTGTTTGCAAATTCTATAAATTTCCAAGGAAAAACACTTTTATTGTTTGTGGATGCCTTCTCCAAATGGCTGGAGATCAAACTTATGACATCCACGACCACTGAGGCCGTAAAAGCAGTCCTGGATGGCTTGTTTCCACACCCATGGACATCCTGACCTGATAGTATCAGATAAGGGCCCCAAATTCACTGCAGTGGCCATGGAGCACTATCTAGGGGAAAGGAGGATCAGGAATGCCTTAATAGGTCTTAGTCCTATTATATGGGAAGAGTTCAAGCCAGTGGCTCCTGAGGAAGTGGACAAGGCTGTAGGAGCAATGAGTTCCTTCACTTGCTTACTGGACCCGTGCCCCTCCTGGCTGATTTCAGCTATTAGGGAGATTTCACGAGGCTGGATCCAGGCATTAATCAATACGACCCTGAGTGAGGGTTCCTTCTCACAACTTTTAAAGGAAGCGGTTGTAAGGCCCTTCCTCAAGAAACCATCCCTGGATCCAGCAGAACTAAAATACTTTTTTCAAGTCTCTAACCTACCCTTTTGGGGGAAGGTTGTAGAGAAAGTGGTGGTAATGCAACTTCTAAGGTCATTGGATGAAGCAGATTACCTAAACCCTATTCAGTCTAGCTTCAGGCCTGGCTACAGCACAGAAACTGCCCTGGTCACATTGATGGATGATCTCTGGCGAGCTAGAGATGAGGGTCACTCCTCTATCTTGTTGCTACTTGACCTCTCAGTGGCCTTCGATACCATTGACCATGGTACCTCAGGGTTTGGTGATCACCTTTAAAATCCTACATGGCCTGGGATCAGTCTATTTATGGGACCACCTTCTACCGCACGTCTCCCAACGACCTATTAGATCCAACAGAGTTGGTCTTCTCCGAGTCCCGTCAACCAAACAATGTCGGTTGGGGGGTCCACGAGGAAGAGCCTTCTCTGAGGCTGCTCCAGCTCTCTGGAACCAATTACGGCCGGAGATCCGGATCATCCCCACCCTAGTGGCTTTTCGTAAAGCTTTGAAGACCTGGCTTTTTTGGCAGGCTTAAGATTGATCACCTGAGATCTAAGCATGCTTGGTGTATGATTGTTTTTTCCTCTGTTTATTTTTATCTATTCTTATAATTTAACTTATTTATTTGTTGTTGGCTATGTTAATTTTTTATATTGTTTATTGTAAGCCGCCCTGAGTCTATGGAGAGGGACAGCATTAAATTTGAATGAATGAATGAATGAATGAATGAATGAATGAATGAATGAATAAATAAATGATCCCTTCAATCCTGCAGCTAACGGATTGGCAGAACAGATGGTCCAT